>CM034147.1:720833203-721023203 GCA_019776745.2 Taxus chinensis | reverse complement strand
ATGACATACCCACATGACACTCCAACTTACACACCATGCTTATCAAGGACAAACTTAAATTTGGTAAGTAACAACTGCAATTATTTGCCCTTTTTATTATAACAAAAACATAACTAAGCCTTACATTAAGTCCCCATACCATATATCATTTTTGGATGAATTTAAGAGGTATGGGAAAATCTTAGTTTGTCCCACAAGCTTCGAAAAATCCTCCCAAGTCAAAATCCGAATTTTGAATTTGGGGAAGAGTACACAACAAAAAACCCAACACAAATCTAATTAACATCCATAATATTTCAAGGACCATCTACCCAATTTATTTCCCACATGTCATATCTTCCCTCTTAATTTTAATTGAAGTTAGACTAGCTAACTAGGATACATTAGAAAGTGTTAATAAAGTAAACATATTTCCCAAATAATTAAACACATGCACAGAAAATTCAAACAAATAAAAATTAAAATAAAGAAACACATTACAATCATGGCTACATAAATGAGGTTACACCCCTATGGGAACCTCCTAATAAAGAATGAAACAACAAAACATAACATTGTACAGACGCTTTCAAATTTTTTTCCATGTTGCACAACACTTGACATCCTTCTGTTGTTGATCCCCTATCCCCTTTCGTTGTATGTGATAAAATTTCCCTAAAACATGATAAAAATACCTCTCTAACTGTATGGATGAATCAATTACATTAACAAAAATATACATATAAAAATTAATAATCATCATCCAAAATTATTAATTCTATTGCCTATCATCATATTAATTAATTCAATTTTAACATCCATAAAATCATAATTCTACTCAAAAAATCCAAGATAGGTAATGCATCCAAATATGGTTTGTTAGAATAAATCAGTACACTACAATCAACATATATAATTGTGCATCATCTTCATCTAGGGCATCATAATCAAAATGTAAATCACAACATGTCAATAATCCAAATATATGCATAGTCTATCATCTACTGATGAAGATATAATAATGAAAATGTCTAAGTAACAATCCAATAGTAATAACATCATAATGAAACAATGTCAAAGAGGAGTGGGCACTACATTCCTATCACCTTAGACTTGACTTGCTCTAGGAAGTCACTTAAATAGGTGTGGAAACTAGTTCTATAAAATATTAGCATCCTCCCATCTAGCTACAGTATCATAATACCTATCCACTAGATTCACACCCGATCAACCTCTCGGCCTCGAATGCCAAGGGTCCTGTTGAAAAATTTTACACTCGTGCAAAAATGCGCAACTTGAAACTTCGTCGCAATGAATGGCATTTTTTAATTGAACATAAGCTATGGGAAATTATTTCAATTTAATATTTGTTCCAATTGGATTAATTAATGACTCCATGTAATTTGCAGCTATGTGTGCTCTTATAAAATGTAACAGATCACATAGTCTACAAATTCATGTTTGGATCTTCACCAATAAGAACACAAAGGTTCATCTTTAGGTATAATGTATAACATGCTTGGAATAAAGTTTCAAAGTATCAACATAATATATGAAGTGCCAAGTTTTCTATCAACACTAAAGGAGTTGTAGATTATATGAGTGAATTCAAGGATGGTCATTACTAAGGTTAGGGGCATATGCCAAACAATGGAGCAACTTTATGATAAAAATTATCAATTAGTATCATGTTACCTAGTTGTAAAATATCGTTATACAATCAAATTTTCATAAGTATGTTACAACAACACATGAAGGAAGTACTACACCTCAGTGTTAGAATTAGAATGAATTTATTCATAATAAATTTCATAAGTTTTCCACATTTTAAGACGTGATTTGTAACTCAAGTAAACATTATAAATATTGAAATAGAAGGTGCATGTGCAAGAATAATAAAGGAAAAACAACCATAAAGGAACTTTCCAGCATTCCTTATTTCCTTCAATCATAAATAGCTCACAACTTCACAATAGATTTTTCTCCATATTCATCCTTACCATGCAATACTACACTGTACCTGAAAGAGACTGTCAGTCATGAGCTCAGGATTAAATCATGTTCTTATACTGTAGATATTCGTGCAAATGAATCTCTTGATATCAGGAGGTATGATTACAAACAAGATAAATACGTAGTAGATAATTAGAAATCTTCTACATCAATACATATGATTCTCACAATAATTTCAAAGAGAAAAGATTAAGAAAACTATCAAACAAAAGAGAGGCCAAAAACCCTAATTTTTTCTAACTAGTTTATCTAAATATGCAGGTACATGTATGAAGAATTAAATAAACACTAACTGTTGTGTTTATAAATCAAAAGTATCACATTTTGTAACTTCAATCAGAAAAGTAAATTTATTCCACTTCAGACTAAAGCTTGTAATACACAAAGATTTGGTTATACTAATGCATAAAAGAAATACAAGTTTAGTGCTACAGATTCTAATAAGTGGAATAAGAGAAATTGCAGTGGAAACAAAATGGAAAAGGGAATCTAAGAAATTTTTGACAGGGCTTCGCCATGTAAAATGGACATTTTACATGTTTCCATAATGCTATTTGACAATTAATTTATGCTTTAAAGTTGTATTAATCAAATAGGATGCAAGAAAGGAGATAATACATTATAAATTCAAAGCTACATATTCAGATAAATACACATTTACTTCATGATTAATAAAAAATTCAGTTACAATACAAATAAGGATGCAAAGGGTGATTTATGATGAAGAGATACAATACACAATGCAACTAGCTCAATACTTAGACAAATTCATCGAACATCAATGACTTAGAAAGTCATGAACATGTTAGAGAACAAGTGAAGAAATAAAGATAGAGCTTTATAAATCACAAGGTAAATACAAATTTAGAGTTTTAGATCAAGATGGCCTGGCCACTTCCTATAGCTGATTCAGGAACATGAGTTGCAGAATAGAAAGAAAAAAAAAAGTTTTCTTTCAATATAATGCCACCGAACTAACTTAAAGAGTAAAATTTTCAAAGGTAACATGTTCATGTTCATAAAGAAATTTTTTGGATCTCTTACAGTATGTATGAAGAGTACAGAAACAAATCAAGGTGCTACATAACTTCTATAGAATACAACTACAAGTTACAAAGGATCAACCCAAATAATGAACTGAAGATAAATGTGTATAGCTGAATGTGCAGGTAAAAATATTTCCAACATAGAGAAATGACAACATAAATACAAATATAAGTTCATTTGAAATAGAAACGATAATGGTTTCAACCATTATCTAACTGAAGTCAAGGAAATATAAATAATCAAAAGAAACAAAACATCTATAGTGATTAAACGAAAATTTCACCTTCTTGACACTAACGGGACGAGATTCAAGTAACCACAGTGAATCCAATGGACAAAATATGATAGAAAGAATCAAATATAAACACACAGGGCTTTACAAATAAAAAATTACAGAGGTCTCCAGAGCTCAAAGAATAAATAATGGTGGCCACCTTAAAGAATCTTGCACAGAGAGCTCATAAAGAATAGAATGATAGGAAATATACCAGATTCATAAGTCACAGAGCCTCATAGGATAGATAAATGCACAGAATCAAACTCAAAAATACATTTTTGCAAAGTTTCAGAGCTTAAATGATCACATTAATGGAAACACAACCAAATTTTGCTAGGGCTTCACCGTATTTTTCCATCAATATGAAGTAAAAATGAATAGGGTTAGTGTTGTTTTAGCTTGCCAACTTAACAAAAATAGAACCCAACTAATCAGAGTTAAAAAAATTTATGACAAAGATCAAATAAGTAAAATATCCAAAAATGTAAAAGCTAACTCATATCCAACCATCATGTCAGAAAAAGGTAAGCATTCCAATGGCGGAGATCAAAAGGAACACAGATCTACGATCACCAAATCAAACTACCAACTTCACTTTAGGGTTAGTAAACTCACCACAATCATCAGTACAAGATTAACGCTCCATATTAACATGGTAAAAAGATCAATCATCAAAATCGAACCACCAATTTCCATGCAAACCTCAATGGTCAACATAACTCTACCATGGTTCGAAAGTAGTACACATGTCAACCCCCAACAAAACCCTAGCCAGGGTTAGGTTCAAAACACCACCGATAATTAAAAGAGGGGTGAGTCACCATGGAGAGGGGCCCCAGCTAATTATAACATTATCATTACAATTAACCTTATAAAGTCTAAATATTCAAAACCAGATATTCCAAAATATGCCGACCAAATAATATGTATGCAATGATCTTGGAAAAAGTCATCCAACGTCCAATATGTTGACCAAATCAAATTAGGCTCGTGACTATAGTGACATGACTATGGTCTAATCAACTTAATCAAAGTGATTACATTTTTCAACCCATGATGACACCAAAAAGTGAAATAATATGCATGCATATGCCAGGTTACAAGAGTCAACACCCCTTAAAACAATTCAAATTATCTTAATATCTTCGAATGGCATAAGCAAGCACAAGTTGTAATTTTTCATGCAAGGAAGGTGATTTTACATCATGATAACAATGGTCTCCACTTAGGGTGGTTTTTGCAAGGGTTACATAGTGTGTAAAGGAAAGGAGAATTTTCATGCAGGTGGGTCCCATCATTACAAGTGGAATATTCTTATGAAATATTACAAATCAAACCCTATTTATTTTTACTTACAGGGAGATTATTTTTGCATGTGCATCCAAGGGGCATCTTAAAATGCTATTTTTGCAATTGCAAGTGGATCAAGTTATTGATGTCACATCATCAACTAAAAGACAAAGTCTACATGTATTGGAGAAGAATTTCTCATCAAGAAAACTTTATCATTAGAGAAATTATTCACCCAACTTTATTAAAAATATAATAGTCAACTACAGTTTGACTTATTTGTATTTTTGTAAACAAGGATAATAATGCCTTATTGTATTAGTATGCTTATTTTTATTCATTTATTTATTCAGGATAAAGGATTAAAATAGGATGCATGGGTGAGTACAATTTTTAGTCTATTTTTAGGAAGGCTGGGAGGATTAATTTTTTCTATATGTTGTGTGCATTGGCAAAGCACAATGGAGGTGTTTTGGATATAGGAATGTTGAATCATATTTTTACGAAGTTTTCCCTTTGAATGAGAATTATATTTTGTCTTTCCAATAATTCACAGTCTTGTGTACGTATTATTAGTCCTTGTGAATGTCAAACTCCCTAGTTAATCATTCTACCATGTTACAAATTTAGTAACTTCTACATGATATTAGTGTGCATGTGTATCTTAACAGTAGTATTATTCTAAAATTTTCCCTCAATACATCAAGTGTATACCTTAATATTCTACTGAAAAATATTGGTTCGTGCGTCAAGAATCCATTCTCAGATATTTGTGCATTTGCTCAGTCAAAGCCATCAACAATTTTGGTTTATCGCCCTAGTTTTTCAATTAATTTATAGTCATCTCTTACCCTCAAAAGCTAAAAAATTAGTTTAGGATACATCAAGAAGGAATCAACCTTGATATCAGGGACTCACATCAATAATAGGTATACCCATGGACCTAAGGTTTTTCCATTGTATCTACGAAGGAGAGAGATATAGATAAAACTTAGAACACCAAAGTCTTCTCTCTATAGGGTGCACTTTTGAGAGATAATAACTTTTTGGTATGCCTAGTGGGACCACGAATCAGATCTATGAGTAAATTACAACAATTTACAGTAGATTCACAACAAAAATAGTTACTTTCATAGAAATAAGCTGCAACAATTTATTCTAAAGATTAAAACATTTATTTGGTGACTCTGTAATGGTGATATAAGACTAGTTTTATAGCATTTTCCATGCCTAGAGTGACTACAAGATCATGGGTAAGAGGAATTACTTATGAGTTTATTTCATTACCTTTTAATTATGTAAGAAGAGGAAGAGTTGGTAACACCTTACCTTATAATAGTCCTAGTTTTAACTACCCTCCTCCTCCTAACCCTCCTTCACCAGGTATCAATTTCTTTATTCAGATTCCAGTTTCTCCAATGGCTATTTAACCACCTAGGAATTTTGTGACCTTTACTAATAATATTCCTAATGCTACCATGAAAATTTTACCTTCATTCACTGGAAAAATTCAGGTTACACCGATACAGCACATAAAAGATGTTGCATCCCTATGTGCAGTCCATAATATTACTCATGAAGATGTAGATTTAAGACTTTTAGCTGCATCCTTTAAAGGGAAATCCTTGTAATGGTATAAGAACTTAGAGATTGGAAGCATAAGAATTTGGGATGAGTTAGGTGGTAAATTTTTTAAACAATTTCAAGATAATTCAGATCATTTATGTCTCATAGAACAAAGTTCTACAATTACAAGAGCCCCTCATGAATTTATGGTTAGTTTTAGTATCTGGTTTGCTAGAACTTGGGAAAGAATTCCAGCAAGTGTCAAGCCTCAAGATGACCATGTTTTTCTTTATTATCTCATGGCCCTGAACAATGATATTTCAACTATGATTCAATATATGGGAGGAGAAACTCTCCTAGCATCTTATGATATTGCTATCCAAGCTGACAATAGTCTTATTTAAGCCAAAAAATTAGCACCAAGGCCTTAAATTCCTTTTTTAGCAAACTTGACACCTATCCCACAACCTATCACCATTATAGACCCTATTATTGCAGCCCTATCAGATGACGTGTTTAAATCTTTGCAGACTATGGGAAACAAGATAACTTCAATTGAAAATAAATTTGCATTACCTAGTAGGCCTTATCAAGCTCCTTATGACCAAAACCATCAAAATAGGAAGCCTTATCAATAAAATCAGAATTATAGACAACCATATCAACAAAGGCAGTTTTACCCAAAGGCTCCTATTTCATCTAATACTTTAGTCCCAGTTAATATGGCTACAGATGAATGGTAACAACCTTGTAATCAACCTCATTCAGCTACAAGTTTCCCAAATGCATCCCTTAATATAAGCCTTGTTGCATAACGTCAACCTGAGACATTGTTTATGCCTCAAATAGAGGGTGGGTAGTAAGAAACTCATGTTCATAAAGAACCTGAACAAAACTTGGTAATTTTTAGTGAAGATGATTTTATTGAAGTTACGAGTAGAGCTAAAGAAAAGGATTAGGAGAGAGGAAAACAAATAAATAGGCCTTTTTTCCCACGTTTAGTAATAAAACAACAACTGGAGATCAAAAAACAATTTAATAGTCCTTCTATTCCATAGAAAATAGCAAGTGTTTCAGCTGGAAAAGAACAAATAAAATACCTACAACCTGATCCAAGAATACTGTTTATACCTCATATATCAAAAGTAGCAGAAGCATGATTAGTTTTGGCCAATGCCTATACAAAAACAGTAGAATCCATTTCTAAAACTATTGCATCTTTTGAGATTGCTGATATAATGAAAAAGCATAATGTTAATATCTCAATGTGGGATTCTCTAAGTATTCCAGGACAATAGGAGCTACTTTATCATGAAATTTCAAAGCTACAAATTTCTTCAAAAACATCAGAAAAGGAATTTCAAAAAACCAGACATGGACCTTAGAACAATGGAACATGACCACATTAAAAAGTTAAATTTATGGTTCAAAAGGTATTAAAGGCTCATGATATCAAGAAACCACCACCATTTTATTTATTTATAATTATTGGAGAGCATCTTGTTCATAACTAGATGGTTGACAACAGTCTAAGTAACATAGTTATGCCAAAAGCAATTGCAAAATAGTTGGGTCTATAGTATGAACCTACAGAGAAGAGTGTGCTAAAACTTGATGGAGCTGCAACTAATATAGTTGGTATCATCAAAAATTTGGAGTTAACATTACATGCTTTTCCAAATGTTTCCATTTTACAAAATGTTGTTGTTGTATATTTACTTCCTTACTTTTCTTTATTCTTATTGAGATATTTCACAGCAAAAATAGGAGGTTATCTCTCTTCGGATTGGTCCATTTTGTTCTTTACTACACGTTATGAGACCAAATTTACTATCAATTCTAAACCATTGGCAAAATTTTATATTGATCCTCATGCTTCTAATGCATTAGATAATTATGTAGCCATAGACCAGTCTAATTTTGATAATAGAACTCATGTTTCAACACTAGACGGTGTTTCTAATATATTCATGCATGAAAAGACAAAACAAGAACATTCTCATGATCCTTTCAAAGAATTTAAAGAAAATTGTTTGGTGTGTATTTCTTGCACAAGGAAAACACATTGATTCCCTTGTTGTACAAAATAGAAAATGCAGCAAAAGGGATTTAGAATCTTCATTTTGATGGAGCTAAGAACAAGAAAGGACAAGGAGAAATTTTGATGCTCACTTCCCCCATAAATGAAATGTATATCGCATCTTTTAGTCTACAATTTTCCTGTACTTGTAATGTATCTGAATAGAAAGCGTTAATTCATGGCTTACTTTGGGCTAGAAAGAGAGGTATTAGCATGTTATAGATTTTCGGTAATTCCGAGTTGGTTATCAATCAAATAAGAAATTTCAATGTTTGTAATAATCCATTAATGAAGTTTTACAAACATAGAGTTTCAAATTTGATGGAATATTTCGATGTTATTAATATCAATTCCATTCCAAGAAGAGAAAACAAGCATGTAGATAGACTTGCAACAATTGGTGCTAGTTTTGAAGTGCTGGAATAGATTTAAAAGAATGAGATTCAACCTCACATAAAGCTAATTGTCAGGCCTTCTATACTTGATAATCATTTGAATTGGCATGTTTTTGAAAATGATGAACAAATTTGTAGGTTTTTATAGCAAGAATCTGAATTTTGTGTGGTAAATCAAGAGAAATTGCAGCACTTATATGGTGACTAGATTGTTCAATTGAAGATGAATAAACTACCTCAAGGGTTGGTCACATTGGAAGACATCTTGAACACTGATTATTAGTTAAGGAAAGACAAAACAAAGATGTCAACACATGCAAACAACTATGAAGAGATCTGATTCGATGATGGGAAAAAAATTATTTCTTGGAAAGGTATGTTCGTTAGCTAAGAAGCATTCCATTATCAATCTTTATAAGTAATTTAAGGATGTTTTTGCTTGGAAATACCAAGATCTAAAAGGTTTCGATCTAATTTTGGCACAACATACCATTGAATTACAGCTAAATTCCAAGCTAGTTAGGCAAAAATGGAGGCTTATAAATCCCAAGATAGAGCCTTTAATAAGAAAAGAGTTATCTAAGTTGATCAAATCAGGTATTATTTTTCCACTTAAGCATTCAAGTTGGGTAGTCAATCTTGTTCCTATTCAGAAAAAAATGGAGAAATCAGATTATGTGTGGATTTTAGAGATCTTAATAAAGCTTCACTATACTATCATTACCCACTGCCCAATATAGATCATATTTTGAGAACAATTTCTAGTTTTGATAGATTAGCTTTTCTGGAAGGTTATAGTGGATACAATTAGATTCTAGTCTAAGAAGAAGATAGGTACAAAACAATTTTACCACCTAGTTCGGTACTTATGCTTACAAAAGAAGGCCTTTTGGCCTTTCAAATACTAATGCAACATTTCAATGTACAATAGACCTGGATTTTCATAGCTTATTAAATATATGCATACTAGTTTATTTGGATGATGTTACCATATTTTAAAAAAAAATCGATGAACATCTAATACATTTAAGGTAAACTTTTCAGTTATGTAGATAGTTTGGAATAACTTTGAATCCCAAAATGTCTATATTTTCAGTTCATGAAGGTAAATTGCTTGGTCATATTATTTCTAAACAAGATTTAGCAATTGACCCTTTCAGAATTGAATCCATATCATAGCTATCACTGCCCCACCACAAGTAGGCATTACAGAGTTTTCTAGGAAAAATCAACTTTGTTATAATATTTGTTCCAGATTTTGCACCATTGGTTAAACCACTGACAACTATGCTGAAGAAAGATAAAATTTTCTCTTGGAACAATGAAGGGAGAGAAGGGTTTGAAGCCATTAAAACAACTATTTCTCAAGATCCTACTCTTGCTAATCCTAATTTTGATAAAGACTTTATAATGTATGCACTTGCAGGAGCTGAAACAATTTAATCCATATTAACTCAGGTTAATGATGAAAATATTGAGTAGTGAATCACTTTTTTTGGACAAATTTTGCATGATTATGAAACAAGGTACACTTTCCTTGAGAAACAAGTACTTTAAGTAGTAAAAGGACTAAATAATTTGAAGTACATGATTTCTAAGAATAAGATACATGTTCTAGTTTCTTGTCCAAGTGTGAAATATTTCTTGTTAAATATAGAACTGAATCAGAAGAGAGTAGAATGGATAATGAAGTTTATGTAATACGATGTCGAAATTCATGTTGTAAAAACAATTTGAGGTAAAAGTTTGTGTGAGCATCTTATTGCTGACATGGAAAAACATTAGGATGTAGAATCAGAAGATCCAAAACAACATGCTGAAGTTATGTATCAACAATCAGATCACATGGTGCAACAAAAAAATCAGCTACCTGAACTTATTCAAGAATTTCCGGGATCAAAATGGATGACTGATTTAGTTAACTATCTATAATATGGAACTTATCCGAAAGGTATGGACAAGAAAAAATGAAGATATTTCAGGTTACATGTTGTACCTTATGTTTTTATTGATGGTGTGTTATTTAAAAGAGATATAAACAAAAAAATTCGTGATGTGTTGATTATGATAGAATTCAACAATTATCATCCGAATTCGATGAAGGACCTGCATGAGGTCATTTTTCATCACATACTACAACCTTAAAAATTCTGAAAGTTAGTTACTATTAGTCCAACATATTCAAACACTATTTATAATGGATCATAATGTGTAAGAAATGTTCTTTCTTTGTTGGGAAATAATTTTTAGCTTCACTTCCCCTACAACCTATTTTAGTGGATCTACCATTTATGTAATGGGGTCTTAATTATATTGGCTTGTTAAATCCACCTTCATCACAAAGGACACAAGTGGATTTTGATAGTTACAAATTACTTTACACACTCGACTGAAGCAATATCTTTGAAAGAGGCTAACAAAACTTTGATACTATCCTATTATGAAGGTATAGTTTACAGATTTGGTGTTCCAACAACTATCGTTTCAGATAATTCCTTAGTGCAAAGGTAACATATTAGGATATCAAGAAACAAATTTATTTAAGTACGCCATCTAATTATTACCCACAAGGTAATGGGTTAGCTGAAAGTACTAATAAGAATATTTGTAGGATCATTAGAAGAACACTCAAAGATAACCAGACAACTTGGCATTTAATGTTAAATTCAGCACTTTGGGCTGACAGAGTGACTCCTAAAATATCAATTGGAAACTCACCATACAATCTTGTTTATGGAAGAGAGGTAAGAATGCCTATTTTAGTTGAGTTACCTACTTTAGATTTGCTACATCAGATTGAACTACTTGAGAATGAACCATTACAGATTCATTATGTAGAATTTTTTATTCAAAATATTCAATGAAGGGGACATTGTGTTGAAATGGGACACTAATTGTGTAAATCCAGGAAACCTCATGAAGTTTGACACAATATGGAGTGGTCCTTACATGATTTTAGCTTACAAAGAACACAATGCATTTCATCTTTCAAGGCTGAATGGATAGGAACTTCCCATTCCTATGAATGGTATGTTTCTCAAACACTATAATTGAAAATGCTATAGTGTTTAGTTAGAGTAGGATTTCCCTTTCAATAAGTGCTTCATGCACATTGCAATGTTTTTCAATTCAATAAAGTCCATCTGTGCATGTGGTCTAGTTCACCTTATCATTCCCATTTTTAGTTCATTTTGGAAGGGTTGGACCTTCAGGAAGGTAGATTTTGGTTAGATGTTTTGGACTCCATGCCTAATGGACAAGAGCAAGACACTGGTATATAAGCTAGTAGGAAGATTTCCCCAAAGGATCGCTAGAAATGTTGACAATTTTTGCACTCGTGCAAAACTGGGAAACTTAAAAATTTGTCACGATAGATGGAATTGGTTAATTTAACCTAAGCTAGGGGAGATTCTTTAAGTTTAATATTGTTTTCCGATTGGATTAATTAATGACTACATGTAATTTGCAGCTATGTGTGCTGTTATAAAACATAGCATATCACATAGTCTGTAAATTCTTGCTTTTCTTCACCAAAAGAGCGTAAATACCCAAAAGGACATATGTGTAATCTTGATGAAGACTGATAATATAGAATAGAAGAAGAGCTAAGTTTTGGAAAAACAATAAGAGTTGCAGATTAAAGCAGTATCAAACTTCATTACTAAGGTTATAGGTATTTTAAAGTTCTTTCATTCATGATGAATAACATTTAATTATGTTATTGAGTTGTTTAATTGATTATAGAATCCATATACAAAGATGAAATGTAGAAGGAAGTACACAACTCAGTTTCAAGAATTCATTTTTTTATTCATAAGGAATTTCAAATGTTTCGCACGCAAGTCATGAGATGTAACTCAAGTAAACATCATTACTACTGAAATAGAAGGTGCATGTGCATGAAAATAAAGAAAAAAGAAGATGAAGGAATCCATCATTTATTTTGTTTTCCCTGTTGCTCCATCTCCGCTCCATCTTTTTGTCCATCTTCATCAATTCCATTCAATATTGCATTACACTTGAAAGAGACCGCCAATCACAAGCTTAGGATTAAATCATGTTCTTGTACTATCTATATTCGTAAAAATGAATCTCCTTATCTAAGGAGGTATGATTACATAAAAGATAAATGTATAGCAGAAAAGAAGAAATATTCTACATCAGTACATATGATTCTCACAATCATTTTAGAGAGAAAAGATAAAAGAAAAACTATGGAAGAGAAGAGAGGCCAAAAAGCCTAATTTTTTTCTAACTAGTTTATCTAAATGTGCAGGCACATGTATAAAGAATAAAATAAACACTAAATACCATGTTTATATATTAAAATTATTATATTATATAACCCAGGAATAAGAAAAGTAGATTTATTCTAGTTCAGACTAAAGGCTGAAATACAGAAAGACATGCCTATACTAATCCATTGAAGAAATTTAGGTTTAGTGCTAAAGATTCTAACAAATGGAATAAGAAAAATTGCAGCTGAAATAGAATGGAAAAGGGAATCTGAGAAAAAATTGACATGGATTCACCATGTAAAATGGACATTTTACATGTTTCCATCATGCTATTTCACATCTAATTCATGCTTGAAAGATGTACTAATCAAATAGTATGCAAGAAAGGAGATAATATATTCTATAATTAAAGCTACAAATTCAGATAAATACTTGTTACTTCATGATATAGAACAACTTCAGTTACATTACAACTAAGGATGTAGAGGGTGATTCATGTTGAAGATATACAACACAAAATGCAACTAGCTCAATACATAGACAAATTGATCAAACATCAATTACTTAGAGAGTCATGAAAAGGTTATAGAATAAGTGAATAAATAAAGATAGAGATTTATAAATTACAAGGTAAATAAAAATTCAGATTTTTAATCAAGATGGCCACTTCTAATAGCTGATTCAGGAACACGAGTTGCAGAAAATAAACAACAATAAAGTTTTCTTTTAATATAAAAACTCTAAACTAGCTTACAGAGTAAAGTTTTCAAAGGTAACCTGTTCATGTTCATAAAGCAAGTTTTTGGAGCTGTTATAGGATGTATGAGGAGTACAAAAACAAATCAAGGTGCTACATCAATTTTAAAGAATACAACTACAAGTTATAAAGGATCAATCTGAAATGTGAACTGAAGAGAAAGGTACATAACTGAATGTGCGAGTACAACTATTGACAACAAAGAAAAATTCAAAACATAAATATAAATATCAGTGCATTTAAAATAAAAAAAATAAGGGTTTCAAGCATTATCGAACCATGTTAAAGGAAATCTCAAAGAATCAAAATAAATGAAAAATCTACAGTCATTAAATGACAAGTTCACCTTCATGACACTAACTGTCAAGAGTCAAGTAATCACGGTGAAGCCAATGGAAAAAATATGATAGAAAGAATCTAATATACATGCACAGGGCTTCGTAAAGACAAATTTACAGAGTTCTCCTACGCTCAAAGAATAAATAATGGTGGTAACCTTCAAAGAATATTACACAGAGAGCTTGGAAAGAATAGAATGACAGGATATATACTAGATTCAAAAGTCATAGAGCCTCATAGGATAGAGAAATGCACAGAGTCAAACTTGAAAATCCATTTTTGCAAAGTTTCAGAGATTAAATGATCAGATTAATGGTGGAAAAAAAAATTTCTAGGGCTTTTCCCTATTTTCCCATCAATGTGAAGTAAAAATGAATAGGTTTGGTGTTTTTTTAGCTCACCAAATTAACCACAATGGAACCCAACTAATCAGAGTTAAAAAAATCGATGAAAAGTATAAAATTAGTAGAAGATCCAATGATGCTAAAGATAACTCACAGCCAACCATCATGTTAGCAAAAGGTACACAATTCTATGATCATCAACTCAAACTATCAACTTCACTTCAGTGTTAGTAAAATTGCCACAGTCATTAGTATGAGATCAACAATCCAGATTAACATGGTACAAAGATTAATGATCAAAATTGAACCACCAATTTCCATGCAAACGTTAGTGGTCAACATAACTCTACCATGGTTTGAAAGTAGTACACATGTCAACCTCCAACAAAACCCTAACTAGGGTTAGGTTCAAAATGCCACTGACAATTAAAAGACGGGTGAGTCACTGTGGAGAGGGGACCAACCCAATTATAACTTTATCATTGCAATTAAACTTATAAATTCTAAATATTCAAAACTATATATTCCAAAAAATGTTGAACAAATCATATGTATGCAATGATCTTTCCAAAAGTGGTCCAACATCTAATATGCCGACCAAATCAAATTAGGCTCATGACTAAGGTCTAATCAAGTTAATCAAAGTGATCACCTTTTTCAACACATGATGACACTAAAAGGTGAAATAATATACATTGCTATTCTAGGTTAAAAGAGTCAACATCCCTTAAAACAATTCAAATTACCTTAATATATTTGAATGGCATAAGGAAGAACAAGTGGAAAATTTTTCATGCAAGGAAGGTGATTTTGCATCATGATCACGGTGGTCCCCACTTAGGGTTGTTTTTGCAAGGGTTTTATAGTGTGTAAAGGACATGAGATTTCTCATGCAGGAGGGCCTCATTAGTACAAGTGGAATATTCTTATGGAATATTGGAAATCAAACACTATTTATTTTTACTTGCAGGGAGATTATTTTTGCATGTGCATCCAATGGGCTGTTTAAAATGATACTTTTGCAATTACAAGTGGATCAAGTTACAGATGTCACATCAGCAACTAAAAGACAAAGTTTTCATGTATTGAAGAAGACTTTCTCATCAAGAAAAGTTTATTATTAGAAAAATTATTCACCCAACTTTATTAAAAATAGAATAGTCAACTGTAGTTTGATTGAGTTGTGTTTTTGTAAACAAGTCTATTAATGTCTTATTGTATTAGGATGCTTATTTTTATTCCTTTATTTATTTAGGTTAAAGGATAAAAATAGGATGCATGGGCGAGTACAATTTTTAGTCTATTTTTAGGAAGGGTGGGAGGATTAATTTTTGCTATATGTTGTGTGTATTGACAAAGCACAATGGAGGCCTTTTGGAAATATGAGTGTTGAAGCATATTTTTACGAGGTTTCCCCTTTGAATGAGAGTTATATTAAGTCTTTCCAATAATTTGTAGTCTTGTGTATGTATTATTAATCATTGTCAATGTCAAATTCCCTAGATAATCATCCTACCCTGTTGCAAATTTAGTAATTTATACATGATACTAGTCAGCATGTGTATCTTAACAGTATTGTTGTGAAAATTTTCCTCAATACATCAAGTGTCTTCCTTAATATTTTTCTGAAAATTACTGGTTTGTGCATCTAGAATCCATTCTTAGATATTTTTGCATGTACTCAGTCAAATCCATCAACAATTTTGGAATATCACCCCAGTTTTTGAATTCATTTACAGTCATATTTTACCCTCAAAACCACAAAAATTAGTTTAGGATACATCAAGAATGAATCATATTTGATACCAGAGACTCATCTCAACAATAGGTCTACCCACAGACCTAAGGTGTTTCCATTATATCTATGAAAGAGAGAGATCCAGAGCAAGATTAGAACACATGAAGTCATCTCTCTATGGGGTGCAATTTTGAGGGATAATAGGTCCTACCCTCTAGGATGTGTAAAGGCTCCACATTAACCTACCCCTCCTCCTACACCTACAATACAGTCCAATTCAATGCATGAGAGGGATCTAGAATGTATCTCCTAAGAAAAAAACATGAAATACATCATGAATGCGAGATAAGCTAGGTGGAAAGGCTAGACGATAAGCTAATGGACCGATCCACTCAAACATATCGAATGGATCCACAAACATAGGAGCTAAATTAGATCCTTTTCCAAAATGGATAGGAATCTTATGCGGTCTGACATGAATTAACACCTTTGTGGCCACCTCATAGATGTGGTCAAATCTTCAATGATATTCATATTTATTTTGTCTATCATGTGCCTCCTGTAATCTCTGTTTGATAAAAACAACATGCTGCTCCATATCATGTAACAAATCTAGCCAAAGATATACTCTATCCTCAATCCTATCCCAACTCAGTGGTGTCTTGCACTCCTTGCCAAACAAATCCTGAAAAAAGGAGCCATACCAATAGAACTCTGGAAGTTGTTATTCACGAACTCAACTAAGTAAAAATAAACCTCCCATCTCAATTGATGGTCTATGACGTAAATCAGAAGCATGTCCTCTAAAATATAATTCACTCACTCTCTCTATCAATCTGTCTCTTGGAGATATGTTATATTGAAGTTGATACTCATCCAAAGGGCATGTTGTATAGTAGTCCAAAAATGAGAGGTGTATAAGGGATTGAGGTCAAAAATGATCTTCTGAAGAATCTCATGCAGTCTGACAATATCATCCAATTATACTCACGCTACTACACTAGCTATATATGTTGTCTTCGTCAGATAAAAATGAGCCACTTTAATCAATCTATCCACCATGACCATAATTCTATCGAGGTGATATCTCGACGTCGGTAACCCTACTATGAAATCCATTGAAATGGTGTCCCATTTCCACTCTAGTATATCATGCGAGTAAATAAGGAAAGATGAATGTTGATGCTCGACCTTCACCCTATAACACTTTTAATAGCGAGATAGAAAATGACCCACATCTCTCTAAAATCCTCTTTAATGGTACAATTGTCTTAAAGTGGCATACATCTTCTTCAACCCTGGATGGGATGAATAGGGTGGACGGTCTTCCTCAATAAGGATATCTTTCCTCAATCCTCCATCTGGAGGTACATAAATCTGGCCTATGTGTCTAAGAAATCCATCTGTCTCCAATTTGAATCCATCAAACTTCCCCTCAAGGGGTCTTTGATACTCAATATTTGTTATAGGTACAAGGTAGAAGCTATCATGTGCAAGCTACTGTAAAATCATGCTTCACAAATTTGTACCCACTCAAGTATCAAGACAGCTCTAAGCATCTGCAACCACATTCTCCTTCCCCTTCACATGCTCTATCTCTATGTTGTACTCACATAACAACTCCATCCAATGTCATTAACGAGTGTTGAGATTGGGCTATGTGAACAGGTGATGTAATCTCAAATGATCTGTCCTGACAATGAATCTCTTGCAAATAAGGAAATGATGCCTATCTACTAATGCATTTACAAATGCTACAATGTCAAGGTCATGATTTATATAATTGAGCTAGTATTCCTTGAGTTTTTGAGACTTAAAGACTACTACATGACCCTCCTACTTGAATACACCACCCAATCCTTCCAAAGAAGAATTTGTATGCATGAACAAATCCCTTTGAGGATTTGACACTGCAAGAATAGGTGTTGTTGTAAGGCATTCCTTTAGTGTACTATAGGCTTTCTCACATCTATATGACCAAATAAACTTCTTCCGTTTTCACTATAGGGATGTAATGGGGTGAGTAATATGAGACAAGTCCTGAATAAACTTCCTATAATAACCTGCCAATCCCATGAAACTACACACCTCAGTCACATTGGTTAGCATAGGCTAATCAATAATAGCTCTAAACTTAGAAGGATCGATTGCAATACATTTCCTTAAAATAATGTGACCTAAATGTTGAACCTTTGACTGGGAAAAGGCACACTTCTCCAAGTTCCTGTATATAGTTGCTACTCACGAAGACACCACAAAACCTGGAAAAGGTGTTCCTCGTGTTATTCATGTGTACATGAGTATATCATAATCTCATCAAGAAATACTAGTAAAAGTGATCGAAATACATCCTGAACACCCCATTCATCAAAATCATAAATACTACAGGTGCTTTTGTCAGACTAAATGATACTACTGTGAACTCATAGTTGTTATATCTCATGCAGAAAGTTGTCTTGTGGATATCTACCTCTGCAATCCTCATCTAATGGTAACCTGACTTCAAAACTATCTCATAAAATATGGTGGTCCCCTTCATGTGATCGAATATGTCATCTATTAATGGAATGGGGTAACAATTCTTGATCATTACTTTGTTCAGTTGTCTTTAGTCCACACAAAACCGCAATTTTTTATCCATCTTCAAAAAAATCAATAGTGTACCCCAAGGAGATATAATGGGACATATTAGGCCTTTCTCTAGAAGTCCCTCTAAGTGAAAATTTAGGTCACATAGCTCAGGTGAGGTCATTCTATATGGTACGCGTGAGGTAGGCTTTTCTCTAGGGACCAAGTCAATATGAAAGTCTATCTCATGTGGGGGAGGTAACCCTGGAAACTCGCTAGGAAAAACATCTAAAAACTCCTGCAAGATGGGGTGGTCGTCAAGTGATGGTCCATGAGTTTCATCCTCTGATCTATCACTAATAGTGATGAAATATAATAGACAACCCCATCATGCACACTGCTTTAGCTACATAGTGGATATGGTGCAAATGGAGATGGGTCTCCAAACTCCAACTATTACTAACTCAACTCCCAAATCATCTACACAAGATATTACCCTACTATAAAAATCAGCTCTGGTTCTATGTGCAGATAATCAATCCATGCCCAAGATGACTCCATAAGAACCCAAAGGAAGGATATGAATATCCAAGGTAGTGGTGAAGGGTTTTAGGTACACTATGCACTCCTTAACTAAGGATTCTATTGACATTTTTGCTCAAAAATCCATATCAACATCCCAACTAAGGCCCTTCCTAGGCCCTTCCTAACTACCATGAGCCTACATCACTCAACTAATGAAGGAGAAATGAAGGAATCTTAAGAGCCTAGATCAAATAAGATAGGGGTATAAATAGCACCAATGTTACGTTTGGTCTTGATTATTGTTCCTTGGTGCTCTTTTTAGTGGTTCTCGATCGCTACATAAATCTTGTGGCTCGTAGCCATATCACCAACCGTAGGCTCAAAAACAGGTTCCTTACCCTGATTAGTAGGTTTTTCAGGGAACTCACTCCAATGATGTCCATGTACACCACACCCATATCAACTACGTGGTCCTCTCCATTGAGTAGATAATCCTACAGGTGCCCAAGTAGTCTGTGTTGTAGAACTTGATGATTCTGCCATAGATATTTGTGGGTTCTCTGGTGAACATACTCCTACCAACTGTGCTTGAGGTGGAGGATGTGTCCTATTGGACCCCCTAGTTGGATGTCCCATACTATGTCACCTCTGAGCATCATGGTGTTGTGGAGGTCGAAAGGGTGGTCAAGTCTACTACTGTTGTAGAGGAGGAGGAGACTTGAAGGAATAGCATGCTAAAGTGTGTCCACCATGAGGAGGAGGAGTTGATCCTCTCGACCTACTATTATCCATAAGTTTTATATGGCTCCTCATTCTTTCTCGAGTCTTCTGAGTGTTCCCACTAGTTTCCTTTGCAATGGAGGCCTTCTCCATGACCTTTGATAATTTTTGTGGATAATGAATGCATACTGCCCTAACCAATTCCAAGTATAGGCCCCTGATGAATGTGTGAACCCTAATCTTCTCATCATGCATGTAATGTACATACAGAATCAGATCCAATAACCGACCCTCATATTCCGCTACTATCATGGATGCTTGACGTAGATCATGAAAATCATCTATCCTCTACTGAATGATTCTCTTGGATATGTATCTACTCTAGAAATGTTCCTCAAAGAGCTCCCAAGTAATTGTCTCAAAATCTACATGGAGGTTTTTCTCCTTAGTCTTCCACCAAACTCTAGCTTTGTCTCTCAGAAGGTGGATAACAACATGAGCTTTCATGTTGCTAGAATAATTCCATAGATAGAAGCATCCACTAAAGATAACTAACCATGTCTCAACTTGAAATCCTCCTATGTTTCCAAAAAAATGAGGTGCATGTAATTGTAGTATCTATATGATGTGATCTACTATTTTCAATTGTTAGCCACTAGGTCTCCTCACATAATCATCCCTTGACTTAGGGATCCTAGATCTATCTCTACGTCTTGAAACCCTATCTCCATGTCCCCTTTGTGGTGAATCCGACCTAGCTGACTCCGTAAGGGAGTTATCTTCTCGATACTCCTCACCATGTTATGAAAATATACGAGCCTCTACGGATGACTCTCTATCATGCTGACCATCTCATCCCCCACTGCTCCACCTCGTATAACTGTATTGGCAACTTGCAAAATCTATAGTATTTCTGGCAATATAGTGGCAACCACTTGCTATGGGGATGGCATATCCAACTCAACGTGCAAGAACTCATCACCCAATCCATGCCTCCTATATAGATCATGACGAGAGTTAGCTCATCATCCCCTAAGTTTTGTTTTAGTTTTTTAGGTTTTCTACATTTAGAAAAAAAATCATTTAATGTTGTGTGTTCTAGGTTTAGAGATACGCCAAGTTTACTTGTTGTGTTTCATGTTTCCAAGTGTGTCCTGGGTCCAAGCGTTGAACCCACTTCTCTGATACCAAGTGTAACGCCCATAATTTTCCCACAAAAAAACTCAATAATTAATTAGGAAAATTTACGGAATATTTTTTATTTTTTTGTTTAAGCGGGTTGCAACAAGATAACCTTCAACTAGATTTAATTATTTCTTTGTTAATAATTCATTCATTTTAGATAACAATTAATTATTATTATTTTAATTCAACATTTTGGGCTTATATCACCTTCCAGGGTTCCCATTAAATTTTATTAATCAACCCTTATAAGCCATTAGCTAAAATAACCATATTACAAAATTTATTTAGTTTAGTATGATCTTTCTAATGTCATTTATTGATTTAATATTCTATGGCTAAGGAAAAACTTACCCTAACTTTATGATTTAGTTCAAATATATTTTAATCATTATTATAAACATTGTCTAGTTATCATTATGTAAGTTTAATTTAATTAAATTTAGAAGTCAAGGTCTTTGTAAAAATTTGCTAAACTAAAACAATAAGGTCACATTTCAATCCTACATCCTAACACCCCTTTAGTGTCCTCACTCACAAGTTGCACATAAATTTTATTTTAAGAAACATTCCCACAAAAATCCTCACCTAACTTTTGTAGGGTTGCATCACAACCCTTACATGGATTCATTTAGAGACCTTATATCTAGGTATTTAACTAACCCTAATCATCCTTATGAAATACTCTTATTCCTTTCTTTTTCCTTATTTTCTAACTTTCATTTTGCAGATTTGGGAGGAGAAGAAGAAGAGAGGCCATGGAAATATACTCAAGCTCAAGGATGGATACACATTTTTATTGTTTTTTTAATTTTTAACCCTCTTCTAAGGTTTGTTTATATTTTTATTCAATATTATATACTTCATTTGTATTTTCCCTATTTGGGTATCAATATTTTTGCCCCCTTTTTAAAAATATGGTTTAAAATAGTGATATATACACCAGTTATTTGCGTGTATATACATATATGTATATATTTTTCTTATTTGAATTATTATTTTCTTTTCAACTCAAATTTTCTAAGTATATATATATATATATATATATATATACACTTAGAAAATTTGGGTTGAAAGAAAATAATCATTCAAATAAGAATATATATATATATGTGTGTGTGTGTGTGTGTGTATTGATATTAAATTAAATAAGTTGGCCACATATATTAAAAAAACTCAATGAATGATTTAATAGCAGGTCGTGACTTTTTTTTTATTGAAACATACCGCATTTTATAGGCTAGGCCGCATAGTTAATGTGGCATGGTTTAAGGTTTACTGGAAGGGATGTTAGTGACCACTACTATATATATATATATATATATCTTATTTTAAGTGATCAAAATGAGTTTTATGGCATATTGTACCTTAATTTAAAGTAACTATAATTTTTCTACCCATTCATATAAGAGTAAAATTGAGAAAACTAATAAACTTTCTTATTCAACCTTATCAAATTTTGCAAGGAGAAGATTCTTCGTTATTCTAAGAATGCTTACAACTATTTTCTTTCTTGCAAAATAATAAAAAATGTAAGTATAGTTTTAATATTTTCGATATGCCTACCTTTTCAACAGTAACAAAAAACTACTTCATTTCTGTCACAATAAATAAATGACATCCATTTTAAGTAAACAAGTGTATTTTCAACAAGAACATTAGTCTTTTAAAATGAGATATATAAAACTTTGGAGGTAATAAGTTAAATCGACTATAAGGGCATAGATGGAGAGAGCTTAAGTTTCATTTTCAAACCAATTTTCAAACAAATTTCAAGAATTGATAGTTTCATTTTTAAAAGAACTAGCCCATTTTAATTACAAGTATTTCATTCCATACACTCTTGGTAAGGTATACAAATTGAATGGATTTCATAGTAGCAATAGCTTCTTCTTTTTCTTACTTTCCAAATACATACATTTGAATGCTTAATACAAATCAATCTTTCATATCACATTTTCAAGAAGTTGAAAACCTTAAAAATGTAAGTTACAAGCACTCCACCAAAGTGGAGACAAAAATTGTAATTATTTTACAAATTTTGATCTCTCTTCATTTTATTCAAGTGCAACAATGACCAAATCTTCACTTGAGCTCCACCATCTTCTCAAAATCCAAAACACAACAACAAAATAGGGGAGTAGGCAACGCTCTCCACCTAGCCAATAATAAAATGAGAGGAGAAGACACCCCCTTTTTGGCCCCCAAGCTCTAACCAAAGAAAAATATGTTGTATTATACAACATTTGACGAGATTTACAATAGGCTTCCACAACAAGCAGTCCACACAATAACACATTCAAATAGCATGTTTAACAACACAACCAAATAATATCACAACTTTCCTGACAAGAAAAAAGTCTTCACAACAACAAGACAACAAGGGGTAATGGAATATGGGCACCACCTCCTTTTTTCTCTCAAGTGATGTAGGAGTTCCACACAAAGGCCTCCATGTGTACAACTCAAAACATAATCAAATCCTTATTTCTACAATTGCAAATATACAAAATATATCCATGTTATCCTTCTCACTCCCCATAGGTGGAACCCAATCTCACACTCCCTCAAAAATGCATGCCTCACATCTCCCTTTTCCCTCCCCAATGGTCCCATAAATCCATCTCCCATAACCAACTTAAGGTAATCTACCCATTTACAAACAAACATAACCAAAACACTCATATAATATACAACACCATTTCTACATCAAATGCATTAATAAAAAAATGCAAAGAGGGGAGAGGATACCTCTCCATCAAGACTCCAATTCCATTTCTCAATAATATTTTTAATCCTTAACCCAAGGTCAATCCAAGATGCAACTCCAAAGAAAATTATCAAATATGAAAACCAAGACCAATTTTCAAAAATGTAAGATGTTATCTCTCAAAAATGCACCTTGTAGAGAGATGGCTGCAGGTGTTCTAATCTTTCAAGTTTTATCTCTCTTTTGTAGATACAATGGAAACACCTCAGGTCTCTGGGTATACCTATTTTGAGGTGAACCTCCATTATCAAGGTCAGTTCCTTATTTACGCATCCTAAACTGATTTTCTCGGGTTTAAGGATAAAATATGACTGTAAAAAATGAAACTAAAACTGAGGTGATACACCAAACTTGTATGAGGTCTTTGACTTAGTACATGCACAATTAATATGGAATGAAATTCTGATGCACATGCCAACATTTTTATGCATAATATTAAAGGAAAACACTCAGATGTATTTAGGGAAAATAATCACAACAACACTGTTAATTTAAACATGCACACTAATATCTAGCAGAAATTACTGAAATTTGTAACAAGATAAGATGATTAATCAGGGAATTAACATTCAAAATATTAGTGGGAAAATATAGAAGATTGCAAATAATTGGAAAGGAAGAAAATACTTCACAGTCAAAGGGCAAAAGTGGAAAAAAATTTCTTCAGCAATCTTGTATCTAAAAATTCCTCCTTAAAACTAACACCCTTGTGCTTTGCCAAGCCACACAATATATAGCATAAAAACTTCCCACCCTTCTTAAAAATAGGATAAAATTGTACTCACCCATGCATCTTATTTTTATCCTTTATTTATTAATAAATAAAGGAAAAATAAATCAAACTAATACAAAGAAGCATTAATAGCCTTTGATTACAACTCAGTCAATTGTAGTCGATTGTTCTATATTTAAGAAAAGAATGGGTGAATAATTTTCTAAAAATAAGTTTTCCTTGATGAGCAAGTCTCCTTCCTTGTGCATGAAATTTTTGTTTTCTTATATTTTAAACCTTTCTTAGCTTATTTTCTATTTAAATAGTTGGATCGTGAACTCGCCATCATTTTTCTTAAATATAGGCTTGCTTGTTTTTGCTTGGAGTCATTGATTTGAATTCTCTGCAAACACTTGTAAGGTTATTGATGCTCAGCTAGCGCTGTTCTTATGGAGATTGTGTATTTTAGAAATTTTTCCCCGCCCATTCACTTTTGATGTGGGCTCAACTTTACTCCTTTTTGAAAACAAAGATTAAAGTTTTAAAGTCAGAAAATACTCCGACAACCCACCTATCCACTCTTAAAATTTTGATAAAAGGCTCAATACGTGGGTTTATTTGGTCCTCAGCAGAGTCACGGGTCACTTTTATAATTTAACTCCTCCTTTAAAAAAAATCAAATTCTCAAAGTTCCCCAGCAATATTCTTCCCTGCTTTTGACTTTATATGGGCATCAGCGGAGTCGTGGCTTACTTTATAACTTTATTCTTTTTCCAAAAAAACTCAAATTTTCAAAGTTACCAGACAATCCACCTACCCGCTTTTGAATTTTGATGCGATTGACCTGGCATCAGCGAAGTCACAAGTAAATTTTATAACTATACTCTATTTCAAATAAAAGCTCCAATTTTACCTGACAATCCACCTTTATAATAAAAGTAGGCCATGTGTCCTTTTGCGAGTCTTGGAATTATTTTTATACTTTTACGCTTTTCACCATAATGTCTCAAAGCATGAAAATGGCTTGCCTTCCCACCGCTTTAGAGTTTCGACTATCCAATTATAATTCATCGAATTGTTGGACCAATTAAACATTTTACAACAATAATAAAAAGTGACAAGTTCACAAAGTGGACCCACCATGCCACATCCAATTAAAGATGACCACGTGTCTGTAAATGTTGGGACAACAAGTGACAAAGAAAAAAATAATATTTTAACTGTGGTTGAGTTTTTATTAACTCATCTCTTTGGTTTTCATGGTAAAGGTCACTTGACCTATTTTTTGTCTCGACGCCATTGTTGAAGGCTTTCGAGCTCGATTGTACTGGAAAAATTGTTCTCTATCGGAGGCTTCCATGGAAGGAATTATGCCGAAATCTTTGATGTGTGTCCTCCATTCCTAATCATTTTCGAGCTTTGGCTCTTGTTCATTTGCTTAGATGAGTGTGACTATTTTTCCCTATGATTTGATTTGAAAGTTCGTCCTAGATGTTTTAAGCCCCGATTTTGATTTAATGCAGATCGATTTCTCCTTTTCAGAACCCTTCTAGGTAGAAATGTTTATCCTTGCGAAAGTAGATACTTTAGGGTGTGTTGATTTCTTGAGCTCCTTTCTTGACTTTCTGTTAACTCTTATGAGGTTCTGTGAATCATTTTACTTATGTCTTGACACTAATGGTGAAATATTGGAGCTCGTCTTCTTTGTTGAGAAGGGATCTGTGAGTTCTGTGTTCATGGTGGTTACATAACTTCAGTTCTTCTGGTTCTATGCGAGATCCTTTGAAGGTTTTGATCACTTTGTGTTTCTTTCAAAATAAGGGTCGCCATTTCTGAGCTCTCATTCGAGCAATTTCTGATGCTTTTCTGAGTTCTTCTACTGAGAGGAACACCATGAATGTTTCCTTTGAGCTTGGATGTGCATTCTGGAATTGATATTTAACTCGATAACAAGCATGTATGGATAAGTTCATCATTTACCTCTTGTTTTAGTAAGTCATTCCTCCATCTTTCCCTTTCTTTGTTGCATAAAAATGTTGATGAGCCTGCAACTTGAAGCTTTGGTTTCTTCTTATATACTCATCATTGTTTATGATAACGCTCTCTAAAATTATATATTTGCACGTTTTAAGATATGGGTATTCAGCTTCTACCTTGCTAGATTTATCCTTTGCAAAAAATTTAAAACAACATTCATGTGGAGAACAATTTATTTGAGCCTTTTCAACCCACGACATCACTTGGGTTTGCATGATTCTTGAGTCCTGATTTTCTTGAATTCTCCTCTCCATTTATGTATTATCCTCTGATACTTTGATCCATCTCTAACTTGTTGATACCCATCAATGGGTTTTTTATTAATGACCTTGATCTGTACTCTTCCCTGATTTCAAATCATTTTGTACTTAGATTCATTCTACTCTTGGCTTATAGGGTTTAAAGTTGCACTATTTTTTGTATTCGCAAACCCTCTAAGATCTTGTACACATTTGTTTAATTCTATGGATGTTGTTAAAATGACTATAATTTGATACTATAATCTCTAAAAAAATGCTTTCAGTGTTCAAACATGAATTTTTTATTTTGGTAACCTTGTAATTTTTTAGAAATGCAATTTATCTTATCCATGTAAAATTTCCAAGTTATATCTTTGGGATCTAAAGCTTCACCAGGTGTTATATTTTAATGGATCTTGTATGATTTGATATCTGACTTGTTGCAACTTGATACGAAAAAGGTGTGGCACTTGTCATTTTTGTGTTTTACATAATTTGGCCTTGTTGGGTTCAACTCATTATTTACTTTGTTCTACATTTCTAAATAGCTTGAACCAGCATAACTTGATGTCTAAAAATTTATATTTATTCTTTGAAAACAAGTATTAAGCTCCATTCACTGTACTTTCTGATAATCTTTATCCGGTGATACCTTGAGCTTTATTTTGAGAGTAGTTGAAGGTGTTCATGATGACTATCACCGTTTTAAACTTCTGAAGAGAAATGTAATTTTGGGAATTCCTTTGAAATTGAATAAATCTATATTTTTATTGTTGGGATCCTCAATGCATTATGTTTTCTTCTCACCTATTCATAGTTGTATATTTGGATCATAGATCAATTTTGTACCATTTATGTATCTATTATGATGCAATCTAAAAGTGTGCACTTGTAACTTGATCTAGCACTATAACAGTTTATTTAGATGCTACATGGTTTTTTGTTGGAGGTGAAATCTGGTAAATTTTATCTTTGATCATGCCATGCATTATCTACTTTCTACATTACTATTTTATTTAAATAAAACTTTTAAAGCATGTATTAGTTAAAACAACATGACGGAAAGTTATAAGGGTCCATTTT
The DNA here is from genome assembly GCA_019776745.2 of Taxus chinensis. NCBI lineage: Eukaryota > Viridiplantae > Streptophyta > Pinopsida > Cupressales > Taxaceae > Taxus > Taxus chinensis. The sequence goes on along the minus strand of CM034147.1, from coordinate 720,995,304 downwards.
TCATGGCGAAGCCCTGTCAAAATTTTCCCAGACATCTTTCTCATTTTGTTTCAACTGTAATATTATTTTTCCAGTTAACTTTAGTCTTCAAATTTTGATTCTTCTACCTCACCTTTGAGTTGCATTCTTCCTTCATAACACTATGTACTTGTGAATTATCTTCTTTGTGTACTATAGGATAGAAGTCTTTGAACTTTGCAATCTTTATCTATAGTGAGGACTGTAAGACATGATTTATTTCTCCTTGGCTACAACCTATACCTAGATACTTATGAAAACAGTTAGAAAATATTTAGGATTTTTGACCTCTCTTGTATCCATGGTTTTTCTTTTGATCTCTCTCCTTATTTCTAAGTGAATAAATCATATATGTTGTTTTATCTTCATGAAATTAGTGATGCCTACTAAAAACACCCACACGAGACCCTAGAACAACCTAGGTTTAGTTAGAAAAATTATGGAATATTTTTTTTGAAAAGTGTGCCCACAAAAGTTTTTGAAAATGACAGTTGTCACATTACTGGCTCTAAGGTGATGACTTAATAAATAGTTTTCCATGATAAAAAAATATTTAAAATCTACATCATACATTAATACATTGATTTGACTAAGCACGTTTAATCTCCCTAAGGATTATTTACATAATAAATTATTTCGTACAAAAGTTGGATATTCCCCCATGGGTGTCAAGGGTAAAAGTGGCCAGTGAAATTAAATCCCCAAGCTATTTAATTTCTACAATGTTGAAACAACTAGCAAGGTGGCTTATTAAAAGTTGGGTTAAGATAATGAACACTTCCCTTACCCATAAAGTAACCCCTTTAAAAGGTTAACTCGCGATTTAAAATTAAGACATTTATATTAAAAAGGTTAATTTCCACTCACCCACTCTCTACCTACTTTTTGTAGGGATTAATATCATCCCTTAGATGGATTCAATTTGGTCACTTAATGTGGAAAAAGGGTAACCAACCCTAAAGCATTCTTATGAAGTTTTCTCTCACATTTCATATGACTCACTATTTTTCTTTGGTTTTGTAGGTTGAAGGAGGAGGAAGAGAATCCATTAGAGACCATCTCAAGCTCTTGGAAGAGGATTCCAAGATCCATATTATTTTGTTGATACCCTCATTAGGTTTTGAAAAACATATTTATTCATTTTAATTTAGTTCCTTTTCTTTTATTTTCCCAAATGGGCTTGTGGGTATTAACCCATTTTATTTATAAAGCTATATTGTATTTTTTTTTTTTATTACTATTATTTATTGAATAATCCCGAAAATACTAATATTTTCATTTTCTTTTGAAATATTTTATTATATATATATATATATATATATATATATATATATATATCCACGTATAGAGGGAAGAGGTCGCGGCTAACCCAAAAATACAGAATGTGACGATAAAATATAGTGCTCAGGTGTATGGCTGAAATTTAAAATATTAGAGTGGTTTACATGTTTGGGTGGTGGGGAGGGGTCGGCGACCCAAACCCCCACCCAATTTTAATATAGAATGGGGTGGGGGTTGTGGTTGCCGACCCTTGCCCACCCCAAATTCTTTAAATTCCCCAAAGTACAGGCCGGACTCACCCAAAGACCACTTTAATTTTTTTTTTAAATAATAAGCATTGCAAGCCGCAACAAAAAAATAATTCCAACACAAAAAAATGTGATTTAACTTTTGAAACTATTACTTTATTTACTAAAATATAAATTATATTATTTATATATATATATATAATATAATCTATTTTATATTATATATAAGCAAAAGGGATATATATATATATATATATATATATATATATATATATATATATATATCTCTCTGTTTGTGTGTGTGTGTGTACATTTTTAGATATTCAAATTATAAGTGTATTAATGTTGGCCTAATTTCACATCTAATACTTCTCCATTTAATATTAGTAATGAAAGAAAATACCATCCTTATTAAATTTTAAAATATCTTATTATTAATAATTTTCAAGAGAAATAAAATTACTATCAAAGTGAGGAGAAAATGGTAAATAATAGCATTGGTGAATTGAATGTTTTCTCTAATATTTTTCTCTCTAACTATTTAATAAATTTAAGACAAAAATGAAAGTGAAAACATTTATTTTTCCCTCAAGAATGTAAGAATAAAATTAAATAGTCTCTCTTTTCCAACACATGCCTTTCGAATAACACAATGAAATGTAACACCCTTTTAATACAAACTTTCCAACATTCCAAAAGAAGTTTATAACAATATTTCCAACAACATATTATAAGGCAAGAGAAAAACCATTTTGTGGAAAATAAATCAACCTCAATAAAATGAATTTATTCCTTTTACAACTCATTTTAAGTTCACCAAAAGCTACTTACAAAATAGATCTTGCTTTTTTCCTTTTTTTTATTTAAAAATAACTTTCATATCCAAAATAAATAAAAATTACAATGTCATCCACTTAAAGTGGGAAATCATACAAGAATGTGAGATAAAATGGAATGCAATATTACAAGTTCCTCCACTCTAAGTGGGAAAAACACTAAGCATGTTTTATTACAAGAAGGATTTTCTTAGGACTCGACCAAAAACTCCAAGCTACACAACATGAACAAGGGAGATCCTTCATAATTTGCTTGATCCAAAACAAAAATGGGGGGAGAGACAACAATCTCCACCCAACCAATATATCCAATGAGGAGGAGAATTCATCCTCCTCATTGGCCCTCGAGCCCCAATGACATTACAATGAGAGGTGAATCCAACCCATGAAAACAATAAGCTTCCGCAACACAACACCAAAACTTTCACAACCATTCCAAGAACATTCCACTCAACTACACAACAAAAGGAAAACAACCAAAATAAACAAGGCTTAAAATTGAAAGCCAAAGGAGAAAGAATCTATGGGGAGGCCACTTATGCCTCCAATAATTGTATTAAATTATGCTACATACTCTTATGCCTCCCTCAAGTACCTCTTATACCTCCCACATACTCTTATTCCTCTGTCATTCTCTTATGCCTCCCTCATATAAGAATAAGTAAGAAATGGAAGCATTCCTTGTCCAAGGTGGGGAACTGTACGGATGAAAATGAACACGTGATCTTCAACCGCACTCAACCCCCTGAGGTCGTGCCGGAGAAGGTGATGTTGAATGTGTGTGGCTAACTATAGGAGGATCAATGACTAAGACCTGGTAGTGTGATGTCATGGTAGCCTAATTGACAAAGGGGAGATTTAGAGGTTATGAATGGGTAGCATAAATTTCCTATAGTTTGTTTACCTAACTTGGATATAAGCACTAAACTAATTTTAAGTGTCCATGTAAAATAAATTAAATTAATAATCTAAACAAATCACAAAAACTAAAACATTACAATCACAAACAATAATTTGCTTCTATTCTAAGTAATTAAATATATTTCTACACTAAAACTAAACAGGTGAGAAAACTCGGTGTGGCTATTCAAATGTGTTGAGTGTATTGAAACAAAAATAACTTTAAAAACACTTTTCCAAATGATCAATGATGTATATACAACCTCCTACAGACATTATCTCCTTCAGATCCATAGGGATGGGAAGAAGAGGATCTGTCACCAGGGATTGCTATGAAATATTGAAACCCTCTTGGAAATTAACTAACTACTTGCAAATGAAAATACATTGATTTCTACTCAATTTGATATGGAATTTAAATTAAAAATTTGTAATTGACAATTTGATAAGAAAAGAAAACAAATACACAACTCCAACCTAGAAGAGCAAGAACCTTGGCAAATCTACTAGTAGTAGTATCTATCCTCTCAGTTCTTTCCTTTCTTTCTTTGAGTGTTCATGTGAGTCCAAAGGATTGGGAATGAAAAGAACAACAACAAGAGGATGGCAGTTTGGAAGCAATCTGTACATAATGCAAGTAGAAGAGGGATAGAACAAGAGATTTGAGCTTGGCTATGTAATTCCTATCAAGATTATTGAAGCACAACAATGCAAGTTACACAAAATTATCCAGCTCTTTGCTTAAATACAAGCATGGAATATATAGGAATGGAGGATAGAAGGTTACTTCATGCACAAGGCAATGAAGAGGCGGTTCTACTCATTAAATCTATTTAAAATAAAAGGAACAAGGAGAACTAAGAAAAGAAATATTTTTTTAGCAAATTTGGCTCACGGATGTAGGTAAAATTAAGTGAATCATTGCATGCAATTTCTTGCATGAAGATTATGGAAAAATCAATTAGGACTGCTGCCCTGTGTAGGGCGGTGGTTTCAGGACCTCCGCCTCAAACAGAGTAGCGGTTTGTGAACTCCTTCCGAGGCAGGGCAACGGTCCTGACACTGAAGGCTAAAACAAGCACAGAAAGAAGTGGGAAGCTGGAAAAATGCAATGAAAAGATAAGTGTGGCTATCTAAGCTACAAATATATACTACAAATGGGTTTTTGGATCTCGAACACCTTCTTGAAAGGATTTTGAATCATCAATTGGGACTTTTGTAACAGTTTTCCTGATAATATAGAATGTGTAATTTTGGGTGCGTACATATTTCCCCCTCAGAGAAGCGTCTTAGCCATGAAAGATGCGTAAAATGTATATTCAAAGTATGTCATTCTTGAAATGGGGAGTTAGAAGATATACCCGACTCGCCTACGTGTCAAAATCTTGTCGTCCAAACTCCCACTACCTCCAAAAGAAAAGGAATACTCAAGTGCAGATAGATAAAACATCAAAAAATAAACATTAAATTAAAATTACAAGAGGATTTACCATTTGTGTGGGGATGTAGAAATATACATGCACCAACGCTATAGCGCTGTAAACACATACACTCAAAACGAAGTTAGAGATATCATATATATATATATAAATTTATTTCTCAATTCATTTGTGTATTGTTGATTTGGATTGTTTGATTGATTTGGAGCTCTGGATTCACGGTGACCATTCTTGATGAGAATACAACTAATATGTTCATGTCGAGAGTGTGATCATGCCTCCGTGTGTGGGAGATCAACCAACGTGCTCTCAAGTTAGTTATTTCCTTCTTTGTCTTTTTGTACCCTAAAAGTTTAAATGTTGAAAACTTCACCTAGGGGGGATATTTTCAAAATTTCTTGTCTTGAGTGGGCCTTTAGGGGTGGGCGCCTATAGGGCATGCTTTTATTTTGTTGAAAATTGTGAATTTTAACATTTTTGGTCCTTTCTATGGTTAAGGGCACGTTTTGAAAATTGGTTCAGGACTGCCACCCAAAGCTGGGTGGTGGTCATAGAACCGCCGCCCAAAGCAGGCCTACGGTCCAAGAACTGCTGCCCTATACCAGGCCACGATTCTAGACAGAGTGTCAAAACATGCTCGAAACTTAACTTTTTTGGATTTTTGAGAGTTTACCATGTTTTTGATGAGCTTATTGTGTAATGTACTTTACTAACTTGTTTTTTTCTCATGTTTTGGTGGATGTAGAAGAAGGTGGAGTACATACGATAGAGTAGAGAGAGAGAGTGTAATTGCTCCGCTGGTATTTTAGATTAGTTGACCCAGGATGAGATAGAATTTTGTAGCGGGTAGGTATCTAGCAAATAGCACGAGTGCCCCATGTTTCTCCTACCATTCACATTCTGTGTGACCTATTCTCTTACTGGGATGTGGACTGAAATATTTTCCAGTTTGCAGGTGTTAGGGGGATTGGACTATCACTCTGGAGGATTTATATCGCATTCTCGGAATCCTGATACTTGGTACAAAACTTACATTGGTGATGGTAGGGTCCAGGGCCGTGATGACACAACAGGGTACATACATGGGAGACTCTATTGTCTCATCTAACTCAAATAAGGGAATGAAGGTTTGGTCTATTTCTACTACTCCCATTCCTATCCTTTTGAGAGCCATCATGGGTATCCTATCCTCCAGACTGATTGGGGATAAGGGAGGAGATACACTTTTATACTGTTGGGCTCCCATCATTACACAGATTGAGGCTCATGGCCATAAGTATTCCTGGGGAGTACATATTTTGGGGAGCACATACCATCATTTATACAGAGTTTTCAGATTTTAGGGACAGTCCTGAAGCCACCCCACTTTGGTTATGATTTGGGTCTATGAGCGTTTCATCTCGTATGGCAGGGGGTACAGGTATCATACCCAGAGTTTTTCTAGGAAGCTAGATGGAAATGCATGTCAGTGCTCTAGACACCACATTATTTATTCCATTCTCAGCATCGTCATAGCCACAACAGGGGCCCTAGATGTGGTCGTGTGCCATCTGAGGGATCCCACAGGGATTGACAGGATGCTAAGCCTTTATTGCTTTGATACCATTTTTTGACATTATATGATTTTTTTCATATGTTTCGGGCTCGTTGTGAGTATTTTTAACCATGCCTAGCACATGACGACATTGTATACAAACTTGATCCACTATGATATATACAAACTCTATTTTTGGTTTGGCACTCCATTGTATCTGAGTTGACTCTCTTTGGCTTATCTCTCATGTGTACTCTAGATGTTTATAATTTCCACTTTTCTATGCTTTTCAGAAGGTATGCAATGGATGTGAAATGATAATAGAATGATTTCTTTTTGTATTTCATAATATTGATATATGATGATGCAAACACAATGTGATCTTAAACTTAGTTTCTTTTGTAATTTTCGGCACTTAATATTTGTCTTGACAAAACGTGATGATATAGTGATACGATAAATAGATATTCTTTGCCCACCCCTAACCCCACATAACTAGTAAGATGTGAGGGATCAACACCGAGAGTTATAAAGGGCACAAGCCATAAAATTTGTTGAATGGAAGTGATGAGAGAAGGAGAGAGGTTTGACAGAACCAAATTGGGACGCTGCCACCTTACCCTACTCATCCTACTTCATAGTTTAGAATGTGAATTGCTTTGCAGTTTATCTATACTTGGATCCATAGATGGCCACTTAGTTGATAAAATATGGTTTTTAGGGTTTTGAATTCTATTGGAATTTTGAACATCTAATTCACTTTGTTTTGACATAGGATTTCACAGTAACTGATTTAATTGTATATGAATTTCAAATTTGTTAAAGAGACCCCCTAAACCTTGCCCCATGCTTCTAGTAGGAATCACATGCTTATCACCATGGACAAGGCATATTCTTCCTTTCCAAACCCTACGTTAGTAGTAAGAGATGTAAGCTCAACATCAAAGCTTGGTAGGGCAAAGAAATGTGTACAATAATTTTTTTTTGTTGATTTGAATTTTAATTGCTTATTTGGGAAAAATATTTAGAATGTTCTTATTTCCAAGGAGACGTATGTGGGATAGATGTGACACCATTAAGCTTCTAGAATAGACCATGAACAAAAAATATGTATCCTTAGAAGAGACCAAAAGTAGAACCAAGTATGCAGGCCTTGTTATGGTTACTGTCAAAACTTTTTCTTATCTTGTTTTGATTGATAAATGATTCAGAAAGAATTGATGATATTATGAAGGTTTGAAAATACATGATTTGAATTTTTTTCCAATGTTTTTCAGAAGTTTTTAGGAATTTCTATAAGAATAAGTCCCTTGATCACAAATTTACGAAATGAACCCGCAAATGAAAATGCAATGCAGATGCAATAATGTACATATGAAAATACAGGTGAAACTACATGTCATGATGCCTAAGTTGAAGAAAGTTGACAAATATAGAATTATTCACCCCTAAAATTACACAGCGGAGAACCATTGTCCTCAAAATTTCCATTCTCTTGACAAGGGCCTACCATTCTTGGTTTAATCTTACAACCCTTACTCAGAAGTGTATATGTCCAGTCATTTAAATCATTTGTCTGAAAGAGGCATTTCTGAACGTCTTTATCACGTTCTTGACACATGGTGTGTGGGTGAAGATGACTATGTTGCTTGGCCTCATCTCTTATGTAGAGCATTATGTTTACTTGTAACTCTTGCTGAATGATGAGGCCTTGCCCCATGGATATGGAAAACTTAGTTTCAAATGCACATGGGTCAAACCAGGGTTTAGAATAGAAAAACCCCTAGAGATGGTTTTTATGGGCATCGTTTCAATCTCAAATTTCCCTTCTTCATTTTTTAACTCTATCATGTTCACACCTAGATCTTGGTCATCGAAGGGAAGAGATGCTAAACCAAGAAGACTAACCATTCCCTGTGGTTTTAACGGGAAGAAGATCGAATCGTAACTCTCTAAGAGTTTCATCATTCCTATTGGGGTCTTAGTGGACATTGTTTCCATAGATATTTATTTACCCTTATCTATTTTTTTCACCTCAAATGTTTTTCAGTCAATGACTTTAACCTTTGGAACGTCCAAGGTGACCGGGACTAACTTATTTGTTGGAGGTGGTTTGTTTAATTGATTCGCAGGAAATTTGTACTCTGTATGGACTCCTTTCTTCTTCTTAACATTTTCTAAGTGTATATCAAAGGGTTTAGGATCCCCTTGAGCGATGAATACCTTCCCCAAATGAAGGAATCTAATCTCCTAGAATATTTTAGAATTAATAACCTTCATTCGATGAATCTAGGGTCTCCTAAGGATCATGTTATAACTTGTTTCCCTATAGATAATGTAAAACTCCGTCAAGACAGTTTTTGGACCAAGTGTGACTGGAAGAACTATGGTTCCAGTTGAGGTCTCTTTAAGACTGCCATACCCTCGCAACGTGTTTCTTGTAGAGGAACAATTTTTCTCTCCATATCCCAAATTCTACAAGAAAGATAAAGGAACCACATTTAGAGAAGCCCCATCATCAATCATGGCTCTCTTAATGCAATTTTTATAAACCCAAACTTGTAAAAATAAGGCAGGATCACATCTTCGAGAAATTTCAGCATCAGATGACATCTTGTCAATATCAAAAACAAACCTTGTATCCCTATCATTCTATCCTGGAGGATGTATGTCAAAGTCAATATGGTTTATTTGAGCACTAGGAGGTGGAGTAACATGGATTAGATGATAAAGACCTAGCGCATTGAGCAATCCAAAATGATGCGTAGGTGAATTCTTCAGCAAACCTAGGAATGAAATGTGAGAAAAGGTCTTGCTCAAATATGATATTAAATCATAGGCTCCTGCTGGTTTTGCAATTATAGGAACGTCATCCTTTGGGAAAGAAAGGTTGGGTAGGGGTTATGAAGCATATTCCTTCATCTGAGTTATTGCATTAATTTTATGCTCAACCTCTAGCTCAACTAATCCCAAGATTTTTGTGTTATCGTTTGAACCAAGGTTAGGATCGACCCGAGATTTATTGGAAGTTGAGGCTTTATGGTTATTGTTTCCTATAGGAATGCCTTTGTTTGCATTTTGTGAATTCACCTTGAAATTTTTAGGATGTTTAGGGATCGGGTCTCGAAATATGCTCACATTAGTGTTCTGAGGAGCTAAAGGTCATGTATAGTCAAATTGCGAGTTTTTTTTAGATTTTCATGGAACATATCTACAAAGAGTTGCCTTTTGTTTTTGAGAAGTCTTTGTAGAAACATTTTACAATCATGGAAATTCCTATCATCATGACCCCGAATCTTATAGAAACCACATTATAGGTTAGGGTTGTAATCTCTTTTCCTTTGATAAGTGTCTTGTTGTTGTTGATTATAACTTCGGTTGTAATTTTTAAATTCATTTTTATAACCATGATTCATTGCCCCTTAGCTAGATTTTTGATACTGGTTTGGACCTTGGGTTTGATTTTGTTTTTACGGTGCATGATTTACGTTGACTATGTTGACAGAATACATAGTACTAAGGCATCTTTGATTTCCCAAGTTGATGTTATTGTTAGTGTTTTTGTTGTTTGGAAAACCAACGTTCTTGGCTTGATCAGTAGCACCATTCATGGTAGTATCATGATTGTGATTCACATCCTTAGGTCCTTTGTTATTAACACCATTATTTTGATAACTTGCATTATTTTGATTTGGGGATACCAATTTCCCATTGGGACCATAGGTATTTCACCCACTATCTATAGAGGCCTGGTTAATCTGAAGCGTTCCTTCAAAAAATTCCTCATAACTATGAAAAGGAAACTTTCAGACCTCTTCCTTAGTATCTATATTGAGCGAGTGAAGGAAAATATCACAAATTTCCATCTGGTTCATGTTGGGTGCACTTGCAAAGGCATAGATAACTCGGTGCCATCTTTGGATCAAATGGGCAGCAGATTCATTTTTCTCCTATCTAGTATGCAAGAAATCCCTAATCCCTGTACACAATAACTTGTTCATGTCAGATGCTTTGATGAACTTAGAGACAAGTTGTTTGAAGGAATGTATAAAAGCTTCCAGTATCCTATAATACCAATTCAATGCAATTCCTTCAAGAGTCTTTAGAATTATCTTAGTCACTACCGCATCCCAAGGAATAATTTCCTTGATGGTAATAGTGTAGGCCTTGATATGAGCATTTGGGTCTCCTTCTCCCTTAAATTTCAAAAGATCCAGAAATGGGCGTGGAAGTATGACACCACGCATGGTGAATTCAAGAGGCTCCTTTAAGTACTCAACGTATGTACCCATTGCATAAGATTCCACCATTTAAGATACTTGATAAGGAGGTGGAGGAGGAGGAGTTGGATAAGCTATACCATAAGCATTAATGGGAACGTACATGGTCCCTTGTTATGGAAATTAGGGAGTAGGAATGGTATATGGGTAAATCTAGGAAGTTTTTGAAAACATGTGCATGTAAGGTGGGATAGATCCAAGATATGGACTAGCGGGCGTAAAACAAGGGAACATTGCATTGCCTATTGTGGTGACACTTGAGAATGCACTTCCGGCCAGCCCTTGCATATGATAAGCTTGTGAAGGATGAGGACCCATCGCTAGTATGTCTAACCCTGTGATAATATCCCCAAGATTTGAATGAGCTAGATAACCTTGTTGTACATGATATTGAGTTAGTTTCTCGTTGGAAGGAATGTATCCTTTTTTATCAACTGGATACCTTGTGTTCTGCCCTACAATATGTGTTGGTTGCAAAGTCTGGGGACTGTCTAGTTCTCTAATTCTCCCCACTAAAGTAGAAATGAGATCGTTGGGAGAGGATTGAGTCCCTTGTTGGGTTGCCTGTGGTGTAGGGTTTGATTGAGAAGGCTCATGATACCCTATCATGAATTTTTCAGTGTTATAATTCTTGTCCTCCTCAGAAGTAAGAATCTTAGGATAGGTATTCAAAACCTCAGAGTCTCAAGGCCTCATTTTATCCAAAGACACATTTATCTGATGAAGAGGATTAACTATTTTTAGCAAATTTGGCTTGTGAATGAACTCAAAAGGTAAACTTAAGTGAATATTCGCATGTAATTTATCGCATGAAGATTCTGGAAAAATCGATCAGGACCACCACCCTATGTAGGGTGGTGGTTTCAGGACCACTGTCCTAGGCAGGGTGGCGGTCTACAAATCACCGCCCAGGCAGGGCGGTAGTCCTGGCACTAAAGGCCAAAACAATCACAAAAAGAAGGGGGAAGCTAGAAAAATGCAAGGAAAGATAAGTAAGGCTATCTAAAATACAAATATATACTGTGAATGGGTTTTTCAAGCTCGAAAACCTTCTTGAAAGGATTTTGAATCATCACTAGGGACTTTTGTAATTGTTTTCTTGACAATATAGCACGTGCAATTTTGGGTGCATATAGGCACCCAGCCCAAAATCCCTCCAAACATGAAATAACTCTTATGCCTCCCTACATGACTTCTCCCCATAGTCCCCTCGTACACCATACTTAGGAAATCTACCCAACCACCCAAGCAACATTCTAAACACTCAACAAAACAAGCACACAAACACAAAACAAAGGAATAAAATAAGAAAAAGTAAAGCTCCTACCTTTCCATAGTAGAGCTTGTTCCAAGAGTCCAACTCCAAGCTCCTCCTTACCCAAGAAATAACCAAAAAGCTCCCACAAGACCACAAGCTCTCCAAAATCCTCTAACTTCAAGAAAATAAAGATCACAAAATAATGAAGTAATCCCCAAACAAGAAAAATAACTTGAATAAATAGAAAAGGGAGAGAGGAGGGTGAGGTGGCTCCATGTAGGATGCCACATCACTCATCCTTAAATACACCTCACAAGTCAAACATTAAACTCCAAAGCACAATTAATAAGTGGTTGATGAAATGAAATTTTACTTACACACATAATCCATGCCCACACGCCTTAAGGACCAACAATAATTACATATAAGAAGGTGAAATAAAGACTTAAAATTTGTCTTTGCAAAACAAAAAATGGGGTCTAATTTTTACCCCCCAATCCATAGGTAGGGTTGGCATGGAAATTTAAGAGGTGTGGGACAATTTTAACTTGTCCCGCAAGCCTTCAAAATTGGCCCTTAAATCCAAATTCGAATTTCCTTGAGGGGGTAGAGTGTACAACACTCAAGGTCACAAGAACTCAATCTTACAACATAAAACCCAAGAGACATTTATTCTAATAAATGAAAACTTTTGGTCACATCCACAATAGTTAATAACAACATTAAGTAAATTCAATAAGACACTAATACCCATTAAGATAAAGGGGAAGAATACATCATTTTCTAATTAATTAAAAAAAGGAAATTACATCACTAAAAATCACATACTACATTAATTAAGGAAAACTACAAAAAATACAATACATAACCCTTTGGTCATAATTCCCCCCTAACAATAATTTAAACACATAAACAAAAACACATGTTGCCCTGGTGACCCTTGTTGAATTAATCTATAATTCCAATGTGGTTGGTCTCCAATCCCCCCGATGTTTGTTGTGGCATGTTTACCTGTAAAAACACTTAACACCTCCTTCAACCTCATGGCCACATTAAAAAAAATTAGGATAAAATATACAATATAAATCCACAATCATCTATATACAAATCAAATATCATCTAGGAAAATGTGATATCATTTAAAATTTCTAGTAACATTTCTATTCTACATCTCATCCATGTCAAAAATGATCATAACATTAGTTCAATTACCAAAGGTCTAATCAATATGACAAAATATGACATGTCCAAAAAACATATATATATATATATATATATATATATTCATGTTCACAACATATCAACATTAATATTAAATGTCTCTAATAATCCACATGCATCATATCCATAAGTATAGTCGACAATATCATAATCAATAACAAAAAAAGTGTTGAAGGGAAGTGGGCACTACATCCCTCTCCCCTTAGACTTGACTTCCTCCTCGAAGTCACTGGAACAGGTGTGGAAACTGAACTCATAATAGTGTAGCATCCTCCTATGTAGCCGCAGTCTCATCATATATGTCCCACTACACTCAAACATTTTCAATCTCTCTACCTCAAAGGCCTAAGGTCCTGCACTCTAAAATATAGATGGGCTCCACCATTACCTTTCCCTGATCCTACACCTGCAATGAGATCCAATCCCACACATGAGAATGATCTGTAATATATCTCTTAAGTATTGAAATATTAAACACATCATTGACGTGAGACAAGCTAGGTGACAATGCTAGATGGTAGGCCAAAGAACCGATACACTCTAAGATCTCAAAGGGACCCATAAATCTAGGAGCTAACTTAGAACCTTTTCTGTAACAGATAGGGCTCTTATGTGGCCTGACAAGAAGGAACACCTTCATGCCCACATCAAAACTACGGTCTGTCCTATGCTGATCTGCATACTTCTTCTTCCTGTCATGTGCCTCCTACCGTCTATGTCTGATCATAACCACCTGTTGCTCCATGTCTTGTAATAAAGCTATCCCAAGAGAAACCCTATCCTCTAACTTGTCCCAACTAAGAGGTGTCATGCACTCTCTGCCATATAATGCCTTAAAAGGAGCCATGCCTATCAAACTCTTAAAAATATTATTATAGGCGAACTCCTCCAGGTACAGGTACTCCTCCCACGTTGACTGGTGATCCATAACATACATTTAAATCATGTCCTCCAAAATCTGATTAAACCACTAAGTCTATCCATTTGTTTTAGGGTGATATGTTGTGTTTGAAATTGATCTTCGTCTCAAGGGCATGTTGCATGGTAGTCTAGAAGTTGGAAGTATATAGAGGATCGTGGTCACAAATAATTTTTTCCACAATCCCGTGCAACCTGATGATATCATCAAGATATACCCATGTCACTGCACTAGCTATGTAGGTGGTCTTCATTGGAGAAAAATGAGTCACTTTCGTCAATCTATCCATCGTGACCATGATGGCATCATGGTGGTATATCGACGTCGGTAATCCTACTATGAAATCCATTGAAATGGTGTCCGACTTTCCACTCCGATATATCATGATGGGTAGAGAAGGCTAACTAGGATGTTGATGCACGGCCTTCACCCTCTTTACAACTCTAACAACAGTGCGACACAAATTGAGATGCACGTCTCTCTATAGATTCCTCTCCATTGGTATAGTTGTCCTCAAGGTGACATGCATCTTCTTCACCCCTAGGATGGGATAAATAAGGTGCATGATGAGCCTCTACCAAGATATCCTATCTCAAGCCTCCAACTATAGGTACATAGATCCATCCTCTGATGTCCTGAGAATACCATCTATCCTCTAATTAAAAATCCATCAAATTTCCCATCAAGGGGTATATGAAACTCAATCTCTGATTCTGGCTGCACAAGGTAGAAGTTGTCATGTGGAAGCTACTAAAAAATCCATACTCTGTAAATTTTTACACACTGAAGTAGCCATAACCACATGCATGTCTACTAAGAGCATCTACAACAATAGTCTCCTTCCCCTTCACATGCTCTATCTCCATTTCATACTCACAAATAAACTCCATCCAATGCCGACTGACAAGCATGTTGAGATTGGGCTGTACGTGAAGAGGGTGAAAAAGAATCAAATGAGTCGGTCTTGAGAATGTAAATCTCTTAGCCAGGAAGGAAATTGTCTCCATCAAACCCAAGTGCATGCACAATTGCCTACATGCTCAAGATCATGTGTCAGATAATTGACCTCATAATCCTTGAGTTTGTGAGACTCAAAGGATCACTACTGCTACCCTCCTCCATTAATACACCTAGCCAAGTCCTAAAGAAGCTTTGTGCATACGAAACTCACCCTGAGGATCTAGTACCTGTCAAGAATAGGTGGTATCGTGAGTCATTCCTTCAGTGTCTTTATAAGGCCTGATCACATATATCTGACCATGTTACAAACTTCTTCCCTTTCCGGTGAAGGGAAGTGATGGGGTGCATAATCCTGAGAGAACTCTCTCTTAAACAAATCTCCATGTAGTAACTTGCTAACCCCATGAAATCTACAAACATCTAGGTCATACTAGTATGTCATTGGCCAATCCATAATGGATCTCGAATTTTAGAAGGATTAATGCACTGATACCTTCCCCATAAATGATGTGAACCCAAATATGACACTTCTAACTGAAAGAATTTCACAGTTGACTTCTCCTCAAGTTCCCATAAAGATACTGCTTGACATAAATACACTGTCCAGAAGTCTTGACGAATGGTTCCTTTTCATGCTCCTCCAAAAATCGAAATTGCTACATAGTGGTAAGATCAAAATGTAATCAAAGAAAATGAGGACGAAGCAATCGGTCTAAGTAACTTTCTTTTGTAAAATACCTTTTTCATCAAGATCATGAACACTACGTAGTGGCATTTTTTACACTGAAATGGTCACAACTGTGAACTCATAGTGGCCATATCTTGATAAATGAAAGGTGATCATGTGAATATCTGCCTCTGTGATCCTTAACTGATGATAACTCCCATTGAACTTAAGATTTATCTTAGAAAACATTCATGGGCCCCTTCATAAATTGATTAAAAAAATCATCAATGCACAGGAAGAGGTCAGTAATTATTCTTTCAATAAATTACTTTTCACTTTACTTCTGACAAGTAATCCACACACAACCAAGATATCCATCCTTCTTCTTTACAAAAATCACCGGTATCACCCCAAGGGGATACACTATGATCATGTATATTAGACCTTTCTCAGAGAAACTAGGCACTCAAGCTGTTAATGCTTCTAGCTTTCAAAAATAGCTCTAGGAACTTGGTCATCTAATAAGGAGCTGCATGAGATAGGATCTAGACTCAATCAGAACGTTTTCTGAAGTCTATGTGAAAATCTATCTCATGTGGGTGATAGGTAACCCTCATGACAGCTCACTAGGAAATTAACATTCAAAATAGGAAAAATCCTACAAGATGGGAGTGATAATCTTTGTAGATGGTCCACTAGATCTCATCCTCTGATCTATCACTAACTGTAATATTTATACATCTAACAACCTGTCATTGAAGCACATTACTTCAAATCTTCATAGGCAGAAATCATGTGAATAGAAATGGGCCTCCTAACTGGTATCTATCACTGACTCAACTCCCATTTGATCATCTGAACAAGATATAGTCCTAAAATTGTAAAAATCTACTCTGGCTCTGTGCATAGAATAATCAATCCATGCCAAATCATAAATCCATATGAACCCAGAGGGAAGGATGCAAATATCCAAAGTAGTGGTCAAAGTGTCCCATATCCACTATTCACTCCTTGTCACTAAGGAGTCATACAGAAATTTTTGTAGTCTATACATAAGTCCATTTCTACATCCCAACTAACACCTTGCCTAACTAGACCACAAGCTTGCAACACTCTACTAAAGATGGTGCAATGGAAAAAACCATCTGATGAACCTGAATATCCTCAAATTGAAATAGGAGGTAGAAATACCACCAATGCTACCTTTCGTCTTTATGATAATACTCTGGTGTTCTTACCAGGCAGTTCTCGACTACTGCATAGATCCGATGGTTGCGCCCCATAACCTCACCAATAGTAGGTTCAAAAATATGCATCTTACCCTTATTACTAGGGTTTTGTGGGAACTCCGTTCAATGATATCTAGCAACACCACGACCATAACAGCTGCTCTGTCCTCTCTAATGAGATGCAGCTCCAATCAGTACTCTAGAGGTCTATGTTGTGGATCCTGATGATCCGTCTATGGACTAATGAGGTCTCTTCTAGCATGCTCATGATAGTTGCACTCTTGGTGCACCCTGTGTCCTAATGGGACCCTTACGAGGAGGCCCCATACTCCATCCTCTCTATGCGTCAAACCTCTGCGGAGGTCTATAATGTGGGTGGGTCTACTACTGCTGCTTCTGCTACTTCTTCTGAGGTAGCTACTATAATGGCCTAAAAGATAACTGTGTTGAACCCTGTCCACCATGAGGAGGAGAAACTGTCGACACTAAAATTTTCCTCCGTAATTTCTATTTCATTAATGTATGTATTAGGAATAGGATGTTGTTAAGTATAATTAGTAGTAGTGTCCGATAGAAGATAACGGCGCTGTCAGTACGACGCCGCCAATAATGTGGAGTACGGTAACAGTCAAAGTACAATAGGAATGTTTGTAAAAAGTAAATATTTGTCGTAAGTGGTCCGGTAATTTTAAAATGTCAAAGTTTGGGTAATTAGAGAAGTAGGGTCTACATGATTAGGAATTAGAAATATTATATTAGTAATAAGGACAAGGAGTGAGGTCATAAATATTTTGTGTATTTTATTTGTAAAAAGTCTAAAAATGTGGAACCCATGTAAAATGATAAGGTTTATCTTATCTTAAAAGATAAGCTTACATGTACAGATAAGAGTTAAGGTATGGAATATGATTCGTCAGAGTGGATTTCTTATCCTATCTTAGAGATAAGATGGATAAGCCTGGAAGTTCTATAAATAGAGAGGCCACCCCCCCTCATTTAGCATAGAAGGAAGTAGTGAGAAATATTGTAGGAAGTGTGCGAAGGAAGCCATCAGTTTAAAGGTGTGTTGAAGAAGCCATTAAGAGGTGTAATTGTAAAGTTTCTCCCATAGTCTTGGTGAAAGGCAAGTGAAGTCAATAACACTTGAAGTACCTCATGGGTGAGATTGTAACAATTTCATGTTAATATTATTATTTACTTTGATATTTCAGATTTGTCATCATTCCATCTTATCATAGTCGATGGTATTCTTGTGTTATGTTGTTGTTTTGTTTCTAGATTACATCCACCAAACTAAAGGCTGTGCATTAGTAAATAATCATAGCACGAGGAGTTCCCGGTGAAGAATTATCATAGTGCCGGATTGGTGATGACATTTTGGTTCCGTTGCCGGGACCATTCCTCGTTGGTGGATTTTCTGGAGAGATATTCCCACTTAGTCAAAAATCAATTGGAGGGTAACCTTGTTTTTACTGTGCATAGTAGTTACCATGGTAAAGTCATTTTTGCCAAATAGTAGTTACCATGGTAAAGTCATTTTTGCTGGGAATAGTATTTACCACAGTAAAGTCACTTTTTACCGTGAATAGTATTTACCGCAGTAACTTCACTTTTTACCATGAATAGTGTTTACCACAGTAAAGTCAGTTTTTACCGCAGTAAGTCAAGTTTTACCATAGTTTACCGTGGTCATTTCTATTTTACTGTAGAAAGGTGTAAAGTCACTTTCTAGTATAGTGATTCCAATTATTTGTGCACATAAGTCTTGTTGATTGTACTTGTGGGTTGGTATTTCACGGTGGTTACTTTTGAAAATGGGAAAGATTCCTGTTTTTTCAGCTCAATCTAATGAAGATGCTTCTTCTTTCATTCAAGAGTTTAAACGATCTTGTATTTGTAATGGCCTCATAAGAAGGGAACAATGGACTGAATTTTTTCCTACCTTTTTGGATGGTTCAGCACTTAGGTGGTTTGAAACACTAGGTGATAATGTGAAAAATTCATGGGATTTATTAACTGAAAGTTTTCTTGAAGAATTTGGTGAACAACAGAAATATGCAGATCTCATGATCGAGATCACAAAGCTATCCCAAGGAGAGAAGGAGAAGATAAGGGATTATCATGCTCATGTTCTAGAGCTAAGGAGGAAGCTCGATGCCCAGATCCGAAGGAAGGATTAGCGGATGGGTTGATGAATGGCGTGGATAATCTCCTATGTAAGCACTTCATTCTTGGGATGAAGCCAGAGATCAGACAACGAGTGAAGTATGACCGCCCAGCTACCATTGAACAAGCAAAGGAGATTGCAAGAAGGCAAGAAGAAAGCATGGAAGAGGAGCCCAAAGAAATTGTTGCTAAAGTAGAGCCTACACCAGCACCTTTGGTCCAGAATCCACAACCACTCCCGGTGAGCACAAATATTTCTCCTAGTACATCTACTGAGTATGAAGATCTGCTCAAAAAGATGGGTCAGTTAACTATTAATCTTCTTCAAGGAAAAGAATTTAGTTCTCAGGGAGGAGATAGAGGTCCAAAAAGAAATATTTCTGAAGTTGTATGTTATGGTTGTTATAAAAAGGGTCATTATAAGTATAATTGTCCAGATAGAGCTTCTACATCTGGTAAAGGAGATAATGATAAAGGAAAAGCACCTGTGAATTCTTTTGATGTAGTAGATAAGAGCAGAAATAATGAAGTAGATGTGTTTGTAACAAAAAGAAAGAAAGAAAAAGATAATCAAGATGGAAATGATCCTAAGAAGATGAAAGGAGAAACTAGTAAGAAACATAGGAGAAGAAAGTTGGGTGTGCAGGATTTTCTGATTTCACAGGGGCAAGGACCATACTCCATCTTGGAAGATCTGTCCAAAAGGCCTGCAAATATTACATATGGTCAACTCTTGGCTATGTCTTCGGAGAAGAGGCGGGAGCTGCGAAGTGGACTCAATGCTCGACGAAGAAAGGAGGTTGAGGTCCCTGTTTTGGAGGCAGAGGCAGATCCCTATGCTCCACAAGCTGAGGTATTATGTAATGGTATTTCAATTCATGATGTCTTAGTTGATGGAGGTGCTGCAGTTAATGTAATGACCGAGTCTGTAATGAATATGTTGGGTTTAAAAATTGATCGCCCTTCAACACTTATGTTAAGGTCATTAAATAAAGGAAAAACTAAACCAGAAGGTGTAGTTTCAAATGTGGCAATATCTGTTATGGGTGTTGTATGTGTGGTAGACTTTCAGGTGATGAAAAATGGTACTGTTGCGTACCCAATGCTGCTGGGAAGACCATGGCTAAGGAGAGTTCATGCAAGAAACTACTGGAATGAAGGCTTCATGACACTTGGACATGGTAGAGAGAGGGTGAAGATAAACGTGATCCCTCGACATCATAAAGCAGAACCTGTGGATTCAAGTGATGAAACTGATGATTGGACATCCTCTGATTACTCTAGTACCAGTGAAGTGGACACTGAAGATGAAGAAAGTGAGGTTGATGTTTCAGTCATGGATATCCTTCCAGTCACACCAACTCATGACCCCATAAAATTATCTGAAGAAGAAGTTGATGATCGTCTCCAACAAATAAAGATTGGTGATGCTGTGATGGAGAGTGAGAAGGAATCCTACCTCCAGCTCTTTCGAAGGTACATACACCTATTCACTTTTGATTACAAGGAACTCCGTCAAGTAAGTTGGGTAGAACATTCTATTGAGCTGGTAGATGGTGCTAAGCCCATAAAGCAAATGCCATATAGAATGAATCCTAATTTTTCCAAGACTGTAAAAGAAGAAATAGATAAGTTGCTTGATGCAGGATTCATATTTGTTGTGGAGAATTCAGAATGGGTTTCTCCCATTGTGATCTCAATAAAAAAGAATGGGAAGCTACGCATTTGTGTTGATTATAGGAAGCTCAATAAGGCAACAAAGAAGGATCATTACCCTCTTCCATTTTCAGATCAGATCTTGGACGAAGTAGCTGGCCAGGAGTGCTATAGTTTTGCTGATGGATATAGCGGCTACAACCAAGTTCGTATAGCAGAGAAAGATCAGCTGAAGACCACGTTCACCACTCCTTGGGGAACGTTTGCTTATAGAGTTATGCCTTTTGGGTTGTGTAATGCTCCAGCAACATTCCAGCGTTTGATGAATAGGGTGTTCGAACCCTACATTGGGACCTTCATCAGAGTATTTCTGGATGATTTTTGCATCTATGGGAGCAAGTTGGACCACCTGCACCAAATGGAGACAACATTTCAAAGGTTAGATGAAGCACAAGCCTCACTAAACCCTACAAAGTGTGTCTTTGGATGTTCTAAAGGCGTTTTGTTAGGGCATGTTGTATCCAGAGATGGTATTGGTACTGATCCTGATAAAGTTTCAAAAATCAAAGATTTACCATTTCCTATGAATAGAAGTAAGTTGAGATCATTTTTAGGCCATGTGGGTTACTATAGAAGGTTCATCAAGAATTTCTCAAAGATTGCACAGCCACTAACCCAGTTCTTGAAGAAGGATGTTACTTATGAACCAGGAAATAAGGCGCATGAAGCTTTTGGACAACTGAAGGAAGCCCTGGTGTCTTCACCTGTTTTAAAGAATCCAGACTGGAGCAAGCCATTCATTGTGTACACTGATGCCTCAGATGCAGCACTAGGAAGTACTTTGAGCCAAAAGGATGAAAATGGGAATGAACATCCAATTTACTTTGGGAGCAGACAAATGAGCAGTGCTGAGGTAAATTATACTGTAACTGAAAAAGAGGCTCTGGCTATCATTTTTGCTGTAAAGAAGTTTAGAAATTACTTGCTAGGGAAAAAATTTCTAGTTGTAACAGATCATCAGGCTCTAAAATATATTGTAAATAAGCCTAACCCATCAGGGAGGATAGCAAGATGGATAATTTTGCTACAAGAATTTGAATTTGATATTATAGATAGGCCAGGAAAGAAGCATGTCAATGCAGATGCACTCTCTCGAGCCTATGATGGTTTAGGATCATCTTGTGATGATGATGATTTCCCCGATGCAGCATTGTTATCCCTTGACACAATCCCTAGTGAATACATAGATATTTGGAATTATCTGAATGAATTCAAGTTTCCTGATGGTGCCAATGCAAAGACTAAGAGAAAGATTACTCAAGCCAGTCGTCCATATTCTATTCTGCATGGAGTATTATTTCGAATAGGACCTGATGGACAGTACAAGAGGGCAGTTGGACGTGATCAAGGGAAGGAACTGCTAGAAGAATTCCACAATGGTACATGTGGAGGGCACTTCTCTGGACAACTTACAGCAAGAAGGATCTTGGATGCAGGTTATCACTGGCCCACTCTTTTTAAAGATTGTTATAATTATTGTAAGACATGTGATATTTGTCAAACACATGGTAACCGTAAGACTTCATCAGCTCCATTATGCCCTATTCTTCCACTTGGTCCCTTTGAAAAGTGGGGAATAGACATTGTAGGTCCACTTCCAACTACCTCACGCCAAAATAAGTATATTGTAGTTGCCACAGATTATTTAACCAAGTGGGTTGAAGCTAGGCCATTGAAAACAACTTCCATGGATGAAGTGGCAAGGTTCATATATGAACGCATTGTCACCAGATTTGGTTGTCCATTAGAAATTGTAACAGATCAAGGAAGCCACTTCATTAATGAGGTGGTAGAAGCCCTAGTCAATAAGTTTTCTATTAAGCACAGGAAGGCAACAACATACAAGCCAAGCACAAATGGACAGGTGGAACGAACAAATTTTGTGTTGTGTCAAATTCTAGCAAAAGATGCAGCCTTGCAGGTACATAAATGGGATAAAAGGATTCATGCAGCATTGTGGGCATATAGGGCAACATCAAAGTCAGCAACAGGATACTCCCCATTTCAGTTGGCTTATGGCATTGATCCAGTTCTTCCTATTGAGTTTGATATTCCCACGGTCAGAGTAATGAAAAATGAAAGAATGGATGAAAGTGATTCAGTAAAAGAAAGGTTGGTACATCTTCATTTGCTAGAGGAAATGAGGGAAATAGCTAAGGATACAAGCTATAAGAAGAAAATGAAGCAGAAGGAATACTTTGATCAAAAGATCCGGTGGTCTCCATTTCATGTGAATGACTTGGTTCTAGTATATGATTCCAGATACAAAAAAAGAAGACAGAGAAAATTTCTTCCAAAATGGATGGGGCCCTACAAAATAGCAGTTGTGCATGAAAATGGTACATACCGACTGGAGGAATTGGATGGCACTCCCATTACGAAATGGGTCAACCACGACAAGTTGAAGATTTTCCAAGCACCAGAATAGTCTACTCCGAGGACGGAGTAGAAGCTAGGAAGGGGGAAGATGTCGACACTAAAATTTTCCTCCGTAATTTCTATTTCATTAATGTATGTATTAGGAATAGGATGTTGTTAAGTATAATTAGTAGTAGCGTCCAATAGAAGATAACGGCCCTGCCAGTACGGTGCCGCCAATAATGTGGAGTACGGTAACAATCAAAGTACAATAGGAATGTTGTAAAAAGTAAATATTTGTCGTAAGTGGTCCGGTAATGTTAAAATGTCAAAGTTTGGGTAATTAGAGAAGTAGGGTCTACATGATTAGGAATTAGAAATATTATATTAATAATAAGGACAAGGAGTGAGGTCATAAATATTTTGTGTATTTTATTTGTAAAAAGTCTAAAAATGTGGAACCCATGTAAAATGATAAGGTTTATCTTATCTTAAAAGATAAGCTTACATGTACAGATAAGAGTTAAGGTATGGAATATGATTCGTCAGAGTGGATTTCTTATCCTATCTTAGAGATAAGATGGATAAGCCTAGAAGTTCTATAAATAGAGAGGCCACCCCCCTCATTTAGCATAGAAGGAAGTAGTGAGAAATATTGTAGGAAGTGTGCGAAGGAAGCCATCAGTTTAAAGGTGTGTTGAAGAAGCCATTAAGAGGTGTAATTGTAAAGTTTCTCCCATAGTCTTGGTGAAAGGCAAGTGAAGTCAATAACACTTGAAGTACCTCATGGGTGAGATTGTAACAATTTCATGTTAATATTATAATTTACTTTGATATTTCAGATTTGTCATCATTCTATCTTATCATAGTCGATGGTATTCTTGTGTTATGTTGTTGTTTTGTTTCCAGATTACATCCACCAAACTAAAGGCTGTGCATTAGTAAATAATCATAGCACGAGGAGTTCCCGGTGAAGAATTATCATAGTGCCGGATTGGTGATGACAGAACTGACCCCCTTGATCTGCTATCCTACATCTGTTGGATATGGCACCAAACTCTATCCCTAGCCTACTTCTTTTTTCCTTTTTTTTCCTCTACAATATAGGCCTTCTCGATGGCCTCTACTAAGGTTTATGGGTAGTGAATGTGGACCGCACCACCCAAATCCAAATTCATGCCCCTTATGAGCCTGTGAATCCATACTTACACATCTTGCATATAGTCGACATACTAGAGTAGGTATAGAAATCAAATCTTATACTTAGCTACAGTAATAGATTCCTACCATAGTCATGGAACTAGTTTATATGCTACTGAAAAAACCTCAGTGATAAGTACCTGCTTCTGAACTGCTCCTCAAAAAACTCCAAGGTAATGGTCTTTGAATAAACATGGAGCTTCTGCTCCTTGGTCCTCCACTAGAATCCTGCTCTATTCCTCAAAAGATGGATCATAACACGAGATTTTTTTTTGCTAGTATAAGGCCAGAGCTTGAAGCACCCACTCAAGCTCAACAACCAGGCCTCTGCTTGAAATATGCCTGTATATCTAGAATAATGAGATGGTCATAGCTTTAAGATCTCCTTGATATGGTATGGAGCTATCGACTAGTGACCCCTAGGCCTCTCTACATGCTTATCTCTAGGTCTAGGGCTCCGAGACCTATCCCTGTGTCCTGAAATCCTATCTCCCTGTCCCCTCTATGGTGACTCTTCTTTGGTCAACTGCACATTGGATTTTTCTTCCCTTTACTCCTTGCTATGTAGAGGAGATGCATGTGCCTCAATGGATGGTTCCCTATCATGTCTGGCTAATCATCCTCCTATGAACCCTCTACGTATAGCATCATTGACGTCCTGAAGCATCTGTAAAACCTGGGGTAGAATGGCTATTATGGCCTGCCCTTGAGGTGGTATATCTTGGTCTATGTGAAAGGACCCCTTGTCTAATCTACGCATCCTACATCGACCAAGGTGAGAGTTAGTCCATCATTCTAGGTTTTATTCCATTTTTCTATGTTTACTAAAATATACAATCTTTCAAACAAGTTTTTTTCTAGGTTTAGTATTGTGTTAGGTTTAATATTGTGCTAGGTTCAATATTCATGTCTCATGTTTTTCTATGTGCCCAAGGGTCCAATCTTTGAACCTCAATCTGATACCAAGTGTGATGCCCACTAAAAACACACGTACGAGACCCTAGAAAAACCTAGGTTTAGTTAGAAAACTTGTGGAATAATTTTTTTTGAAAATCTTGCCCACAAAATTTTTTGAAAACAAAAGTTTCCACATTAATGTCTCTAAGGCGATGAATTGATAAATAGTTTTCCATGATAACACAATATTTAAAATCTACATCATACATTAAAAAATTGATTTGACTAAGAATGTTTAATCTCACTAAGGATTATTTAAATAATAAATTAATTCCTACCAAAGTTGGATGTTCCCCCATGGGGTGTCAAGGGTAAAAGTGGCCAATGAAATTAAATCCCTAGGTTATTTAATTTCTATAATGTTGAAACAACTAGCAAGGTCGATTATAAAGTTGGTTTAGGATAATGAACACTTCCCTTACCCCATAAAGTGGCCCCTTGAAAAGGTGAACTCATGATTTAAAATTAAGACATTCAAATTAAAAAGGTTAATTTCGACTCACCCACTCTCTACCTCATTTTTGTAGGGATGAATGTCATTCCTTGGATGGATTCAATTTGGTCCCTTGATGTGGAAAAAGGGTAACCAACCCTAAAGCATCCTTATGAAGTCTTCTCTCACATTTCATATGACTCATTATTTCTTTTTGGTTTTGTAGAATGAAGGAGGAGGAAGAGAAGTTGTTAGAGATAATCTCAAGCTATTGGAAGAGGCTTCCAAGCTCCATACTTTGTCTATTTTGTTGATAAGAGAAAAAATCATTAGGGTTTGAAAAATGAATTTATTCATTTTAATTTAGTTCCTCTTCTTGTATTTGCCTGAATGGCCTTATGGGTATTAACCCATTTTATTTATAAAGCTATATTGTGTTTATTTATTTTTTTCACTAGTCTTTATTGAATAATCCCGAAAATACTAATATTTTATTCTTTATTTTGAATTCTTGTATTTTATGTGTGTGTGTGTGTGTGTGTGTGTATTTCGATGTATAGAGGGAAGAGGTTGCGGGCTAACCCAAAAATATAGACCGTGACAGTAAAATACAATGCCCAGGTGTATGTCCATATATTTAAAATAATGGAGTGGTTTAAATGTGTAAGGGGTTGAGAAGGGTCAACGACCCCAATCCCCACCCCATTTTAATATAGAATGGGGTGGTACTTAGGGTTGTTGACCCCTCCCCACCCCAAATTCTTTGAATTCCCCAAAGTAGAGGTTGCACTTACCCCATGCCCACTTTAATTTTTTTTTTAAATAATAAACATTGCATGTCACAAAAAAAAGAACTCCAACACAAAAAAATACAATTTATATTTTTACCTTCTTACTTTATTTAATAGAATATAAATTGTATTATATATATATATATATATATATATATATATATTATATTATATTTATATAAGCAAAAGGGATAGATAAATAATATATATTTGTACATTTTTATATATCAAAATTACAAGTGTATTAATGTTTTCCTAATTTCACAACTAATAATTCTCCATTTAATATTAGTAATGAAAGAAAATACCCATCCTTATTAAATTTTAAAATATCTTAGTATTAATAATATTCAAGAGAAATAAAATTACTATCAAAGTGCGGATAAAACACTAAATAATAGCATTGGTGATTGAATGTTTTCTCTAATATTTTTCTCTCTAACTATTTAATAAATTTAATACAAAATTGAAAGTGAAAACATTTCTTTTCCCTTCATGAATTCAAGAATAAAATTAAATAGTCTCTCTTTTCCAACACACACCTTTCGAATAACGGAATGAAATGTAACACCCTTTTAATCATAAACTTTCCAACATTCCAAAAGAATTTTATAACAATATTTATAAAAACATATTATAAGGTAAGAGCAACACCATTTTGCAGAAAATAAATCTACCATAACAAAATGAATTTATTCCTTTTACAAATCCTTTTAAGTTCACCAAAAGCTAGTTACAAAATATATCTTTCTTTTTTCCTTTTTTTTCATCAAAAATAACTTTCATATCCAAAATCAAAACAAATTTTCACGACAATTACTATTACAATGTGTTGTCCACTCAAAATTCCCCCTGCTTTTAAGAAGTTGAAAATTTAAAATTTTGAGGTTAAGTGTCCTTTCTGTTGTACCGATAATGTGAAAAGTCAAGAAATTGAGAAAATCTACGTTTTTGGGTCATATTTGTGTGTTTTTTTTGGGCTTGTCGGACATTTTTGTCCCACGTGTCCCAAGTTCAATTGGGCCCTCTATTCCCCGATCTGGCCGGTTGACCCGAAGTCTGCTCTTTTCGGGCCCGTCGGAACTTTTTGTCCCAAATGTCCCAAGTTCACCTAGACCAGTTGTTCCATTTTCGCCTGATTTGGCCGAGTCGCGTATTCCGCATACCTTCCTCCCGCATATCCTAAAAGCATTTGTGGCGTCTTTCTCCCCGCATCACCTGAATCGGCCGAACCGCGTACTTCGCGCTTTCGCGTCCCTCGTGTCCCAAATGAACCAAGTGCCATTCGTGCTAATTTTTCCCGCTCTACCTGAATATCTTGATTTTTAATTTGGTAGATATGTATTTAATGCACATTTATTGCCTTTCTCTCTCCTAAATGGCTATATAATGAAACTGCCCCCCTGTGCGTTTTTACACACTTCTTTCATGTTATCTATTGCTCGAACCCTTGCAACCAAATTCCTAGCCGCGTATCCATTCCCTCTGAAATTCCATCCCAAGTCTAGTTCACAGCTCTGCTCTCCGAGTTACTATCAACATGAAGATCAAATTCCAGGGGCAGGAACAAATTTCACCACTCGAGTCCATCGTTCCCGATATCGGGGACAGTGAAGTTCGCCACCTTGACTTTGGAGATTTTTGGACAAGGATGACAGACGTGAACCCTTCACCGATGGCACAGATGATTCATGACAGTGGTCTGGATTTCGCTGGTGGTTTCCCTATCTCGGTGCAAATACGCAGACATAGTGCTCTCATGCAGGGCTCATTTCAGCCTTGATTCGAACGAATTGACAAACGTGCACGGGGAGCTCATCGCCAAAATTGATGCTGCCACCATTGGCACTAACACTAAGGATTCCACAAATGGACAATGCTATAGTTGTCTCCCAGAATCAAGCATAGGCCCTTTTTCAACCAAGACAGTGATAACTATAAGGCGCGGGTGGCAAAGTCCTGGCTAAAAAAACCCTAAGAAGGGGGCATCTCATCTATCCAAGACTCTTTTCCATGCAGATTTCAATAAATAATTGTCTGATTTCATAATCCTACTGGCTCGGGTCATGGGTTTACCCTCTGCAAATGAGTTCCATTTCTGGATGTGCCCGCTTATCTATATGGTGTGCGAGGGAACTCAGAATATCAATTGGATAGAGATCATCAGTATGAACCAAGCAGAGCAGCTGTCTAATGTACAGGCAAATGAAGAAATTCTATATGACTTCATACCTGATGTATACTCTAGCGGCATCGAGGCAATGGTTTGGCTTTTCAACATCGATGCTCACAAGGACGACCCCCATGTATGCCTACTGCCCGTAGTTCACCCCTAGAGACCAGCAATCACAATTTCTGAAGGGGTGAATGATGCTTTCAATATGTACATGGTCAAACTTCTCGAGAGTGACATAGCGAGAAGATTTTCTGATGAAGCCATGAGTCTGATATCGCACTACGGTGCTTATTTTATCCAATTCAGAAAATTTTCCTACATAAGGCTTGCTGGCTATGAGAGCACTCCTCTCAAGCTCCCTATGTTTTGCAATTACAAGATGTCCTTGATAGAAGTGTGCAGGAAATTGGACAAATTGCATAGAACCTACCGAGACAAGAAAATTACTGGTTTGCACTTCCCCATCTCTTTGGTAAATTACACCTGCAAAACAACCCTTGATGCACAAAATATAGAAAGGGCCCTAGCTCCAATTACTGTCCATTTCTTCAGGCCTAGAACTTTCTTTGACTTGAAAATGTTTATTGAGCAGGACATCAAGATAACCTATCATCATAGGGTAGACACAGAGGACTATTGGGCTGACTGTGCTGATGATTTTGAAGCCAGAAGGAGGCATTATGTCAGGTTCTCCCTACAGTTGATTCATGAACTCAATTTGTACCAAGTTCCTGAAGGGCTTCAAGATGATAATTCTGACCTGTACCCATATGAGTATGAAAATGTGGTCAAACACACTCCCTTGGAGGACTTAGATTGGTTTAAAAAGGAAAGGGATGATTTGGCTAAAATCCTAGCCCCAGTCTTATTGAGGACCAAGATTTCGTTTGATAGGAAAGTCCGTGAGCTTAGGAGGCAATCAGGGGAATCCTCCTCCAAGGATGCTTCAACACCAAGGAGGGAAGCATCGACTCCCAGATCAAAAGCACCTGTGTAAACCCATCCTTCCTCATCAACTCAAGGACCTACAATCTCTACTCCTTCCTCATCCACCTAGGTGTATCAGAAGAAATTCAAAGAAGTTAAGAAGGAGCCTGTGGAATAAGATCCCCTGAGAAAGCATGCATAATTGCCTTTGGGACAAGAGAACATTATTGTTCTTAGTGAAAGTGAAGAGAGTGAAGTGTAAAGAACAAAGAAGTCCAGAGCACTGAACTTCCAAGCATTGATGATTCCTCTACACCAGTTTCCTCAAGCGCTCCACTCATATCTCAACTTGAGGAAATAGCAGTACAAACCTTGGGTGCCATGAGTTCTCTGTCTCTTGGTCCTCTTGCCCCACCTGCTTCTTCCTCCTCCTCTTTTGCATGGGTGCAGCCACTTGTCGACAGTAGGAAGAGAAAGTTTTCCTCCCGGAGCTCAGGACCAAATTTTGATGCTATGGAAGCCTTGTTAGGCACTACTCCTCCTTCTTGAGCCAAAAAAGCCAGAATTACCTCCAGAATAGTGTCTGATGCTCAGGGCCAGCAATTCCTAGAGATAGCCAAGCCTATGGTAGACAAGACAGAACAAGATTTTCAAGTGTCTGATCTTGAGCTTTCAAGGATTCCCATGGGAGAGTCTGCCCCTGAAGGTGAGATCCACAATCTTTAGGAAACAGTCACTAGAGTCATTGGGAGGGTAGAGAAAGGGCAGAAAAACATAGAACAGTTGGAAGAACAAGCCCAGATTCTTACAGGTTTCATCAAATCTCTTTTTTCCATGGAAAAATTTTTGGACCCTACCCCATTGACTACTCTTCCACCACCTGTAATTTTGAGCCAAGATGAAGTACAGAGTATCAAAGATATGCACAAGTATTTCGTCTATGGCAGAGCTATGGAGGCCATGGTGGATGATATGCTTGTTGCAGGATTGAACTTCATTGATGAAGCTTTCAAACTCCACGGGAAGGTGAACAACTTGCAACAGAAGCTCTCCTCCACTATTGGGAGCATTGATAAAGAACTTAAACTTTGGAGCAGTTTCATAGTAGACCTCCACCTCATGGGACAAACAGATGAAAATATTTTGATGGCAAGCAAAGTCTTCGAGGATACAAAGGATAATTTGTCAAAGTCCTGGGTCTACAACGTGGATTGGAAGATAAAGGTCCTGGAGGAGGCTTTGGGAGAATTAAGGAATAGCTGGCAGAAGGGTGAGGCCTTCAAAACACTAGTTGTATCCACTTTCAAAGATATGCATTGTCATCTTCATGATGAGACTTCTGGTGTGCCCCTCACTTTACAAGAAATCAAAGCTCAATTCAGAGCTTTTTTCAAAGGGGATCTATTCAAGGAAAACTCCATTTCCAAAGAAAAAATGAAGGAGATCTACTCTCTTCAATCTTCCATTGAAGAAGCAAATAAATATTATCATAGTCATGTCGAGTTTGATAAGGAAATGGAGAAGTGCCTCGGATTTTGGACTCAGTCTACCACCAACACGTCAGTCCCATGTGGTAGAGACATAGTCGAGGCGTTGAAGAGATTCAGACAACGGATCTTAAAGTCATTGGGTCCCTCCCAGTCATAAGCACCTGTCTTCTTCTCCTAATTCTTCTCTTCTCTTCCCCTTCTTTCTCTCGAATTTGTTGTAATCAGTTGGGGTATTGCGATTAGCAACCCTTTAACTAATCTTTATTTAAAATAAGTAGTTACCGAGAGTAACTGATTTGAAAACTATATAATGGCCTCTCCTCGCCATTTTGCAGGAGGAAGAACTTGGATTATTTCTGAAAGTGTAAATAAATCATAAAGAAATCAATACAGAAGGACTTTTCATTCTTTGTCTATATGGTTTCCTTTATTCCCAAGCTATTCATTTACTTTTATTAGATCATTTGTCTGTATTATGCTGAGAAGCTTTGTATTCTCACAGATGTTATTTACAGAACTTTGTGTCTTTTTAAATTTCGTCTTCTTAATATGATATAAATGATCTTGTTCTAATTTGTTGTACCCTCGCATGCATAAGGAATTACTCTGTCATCTATAATTTTGATTGGTGCCTTTCTTCTCATTCTCGCATTCTCATTCCTCAGTCCTTTTGTAATTGATGATCCTTATAGAAAACACTTTCATAATATTCAAGTTCCACAAGAAAACCATACTTTGTATATGTGTAAATAGGTTCGTTTCTGAATAAGGAAACCTCTCCCATTAAAGAGGAGGGACTTCTTGTCCCCTGACTATTGCTCTTCTTGAAGTCCTTTTTTGACGACCAACACAATGTCATCCACTTAAAGTGGGAAATGATACAAGAATGTGAGCTAAAATGGAATGCAATATTACAAGTTTCTCCACTCTAAGTGGGAAAAACACTAAGGAAGTTTTATTACAAGAAGGATTTTCTTAGGGACTCCACCAAAAACTCTAAGCTTCACAACACCAACAAGGGAGCTCCTTCATAATTTTCTTGATCCAAAACAAAAATGGGGGAGAGGCAACACTCTCCACCCAACCAATATATCCAATGAGGAGGAGAAGTCATCCTCCTCATTGGCCCCAAAGCCCCAACCACATTACAATGAGAGGTGAATCCAACCCATGGCAACAACAAGCTTCCACAACACAACACAAAAACTTTCACAACCATTCCAAGCACATTAAACTCAACTAAAACACAAAAGGAAAACAACCAAAATAAATAAGGCTTTAAAATGAAATCCAAAGGAGAAAGAACCTATGGGGAGGCCACTTATGCCTCCCAATAGATGTGTGCCCACCTTAAAATCCTCTAATACATGTCTCAAATTACCTTACATACTCTTATGCCTCCCTAAAGTACCTCTTATGCCTCCCACATACTCTTATGCCTCCCTCATTTTCTTATGACTCCCTCATACAATAATAAGTAAGAAATGCAAGCATTCCTTGTCAAAGGTGGGGAACCCAACCCAAACTCCCTCCAAACATGAAATAACTTTTATTTCTCCCTACATGAATTCTTCCCATAGTCCCCTCTTACACCACTCTTAGGAAACCTACCCAAGGATCCAACAAGCATTCCAAACACTCAACAAAACAAGCACACAATCACAAAACAAACGAATAACATAAGAAAAAGTAAAGATCCTACCTATCCATAGTAGAGCTTGTTCCAAGAGTCCAACTCCAAGATTCTCCTTACCAAATAAATCACAAAAAATATCCCACAAGATCACAAGCTCTCCAAAATCCTCTAACTTCAAGAAAATAAAGAGCACAAAAGAATGAAGTAATCCCCAAACAAGCAAAATAACTTGAATAAATAGAAAAGGGAGAGAGGAGGGTGAGGTGGCTCCATGTAGGATGCCACATCATTCATCCTCAACTCCACCTCACAAGTCAAACTTCAAACTCCAAAGTACAATATATAAGTGGTTGAAGAAATGACAATTTACTTACACACATAATCCATGCCCACACGCCTTAAGGACCAACAATAATTACATGTACGAAGGTGCAATAAAGACTTACAATTTGTCTTCCCAAAACACATAATGGGGTCTAATTGTGATCCCCCAACCCATATATAGGGTTGGCATGGAAATTTAAGAGGTTTGGGACAAGTTTAACTTGTCCCACAAACCTTCAAATTTTTCCCTTAAAGCCAAATTTGAATTTCCATGACGGGGTAGAGTGTACAAGACTCAAGGTCACAAGAACTCAATCTTACAACATAAAACCCAAGAGAAATTTAGTCTAATAAATGAAAAAATTTGGTCACATCCAAAATATTTAATAACAATATTAATTAACTTTGATAGGACACTAACACCCATTAAGATAAATGGGAAGAATACTTCATTTTCTAATTGATTAAAACAAGGAAATTACATCAATAAAAATCACATACTACATTAAGTAAGGAAAACTAAACAAAATACAACACATAACCCCTTGGTAAAAATTTCCCCCGAAAAATAATTTAAACACATACACACACAAACACATATTGCCATGGTGACCCTTGTTAAATTCATCTAGAATTCCAATGTGGTTGGTCTCAAATCTCCTTGATGTTTGTTGTGACATGTTTACCTATAAAAACACATAACACCTATTTCGGCCTCATAGCCACATCAAAAACATTTAGGATAAAATATACAATATAAATCCACAATAAACTATATACGAATCAAATATCATCTAGGAAAATGAGATATCATTTACAATTTCTAGAAACATTTCTATTCTACATCTCATCCATGTCTACAATGATCACAACATTAGTTCAAATTTCAAAGGTCTAATTAATATGATGAAATATCACATGTCAAAAATACACACACACATAACCATGTCCACAACATATCAACATTAATATAAAATGTCTCTAATAATCCACACACATCATATATGAATCAAAATCAATAACAGTGCATGATCTCTAACATCTATCATCGTGCCAAATCGAAAACTATGATAATATCCATAAGTATAGTCAACAGTATCATAATCAATAATAAAAAAAGTGTCAACGGGAAGTGGGCACTACATAATTTATATCTCCCATTGTTAAGAGATCTATATGTGCAAGTTACTATAGTATAGGAATTCGGATGTACCCTAAGATCCTAAACTGATAGTTATCTCTTTTCTATTTTCAAGTACAGTGCTTTCGGCAATGAATATGGAGAAAGAAAAAAGTTGAAGATGAGGATGCATCAACCAGAGGAGAAACATCCAAGGAAATGAGGGTGTCACTCATACTCCTTTATTTTATCTTTCATGCATGTGTACCTCTTATTTTAGTAGATGTTGTAGACATCAAATTTGGGTCTTACGACTCCCTGTACCCCGCATCTCGTCCTGCAACCTAACCCTACCTCACCACCCTAAACCTTGCATACTTATTTATTTATTAATTACCTTATAATTAATAAATCCACTTCTCCAACCCCTGCCACCTCACCTCGCCACCTCACCATGACCTAGCCCTAACCCTAAACCAACCTAATTAAGACCTATGACTTGGTCCAGACTCACACCCATGACTCATCACCCCTTACCCACACCAAAATGAGCCTAATAATGACTTGACCAAGCCCACAACTGATCTCTTAGGAGAAAAGGAGGGGAAAGATGGCTATTTTACTAAGAATAGCCACTTTGACCTAATTGACATCAGTTCCTACTCGACCGTCGTCGGTTACGTAACTGCCATCGGTTCCCTGTTAATGACCTCCCCCAACCAAAAAGAGAGGATCTAGAATTCATTTTGGTAAAAAGAAGAAAGAGAAGTGAAACAAAAAGTAGAAGAGGTTGCAGATGAAGAGGATCGAGCTGAAGACTGTAACTGAGCAACTGGATCACTGTCAAACTCGTTCAAGCATTAAAAAAGACTGAAGATAGCTTCATCAGCTCGCTTCCCAATACCAAATCATCCCAACTAAGCCTTACTCTCGACCACCACATTCCTTAGACCTGTATCTTCATCAGGAACCAGTAAGTATTATCTTGTAGTTCTTTTTTATCATTTTACTTTAATTCATATTAAATGGGGAACTGACCACCTTCGAAAGGAAGTATAATATTTCCTGGGCCTAAGGTAGCTCCCTCACTTATTGTCTAACTAAGATCTGGTGGTCTTGTATTCTTACTTACAGGTAGTCCTTCCTAGACAAAAAGGAGTTCTTCACAATCAATCTGATCTCTCTACGGTACGCGCACACCTTCCCAACACTCAATAGGTATTCCTCCTAGCCCCTAACCCTTATCTATTTCTCAAGATAATGAAAGGATAGAAGCAACTCTATTCCAAAACTAAATTATGTTTGAAACATTTTGGCACGCCCGGTGGGACCCTTTTTGGGTTTCTTTCTTTCTTGCTTGCTTTCATATAGGGAGCACACTTGCTATTTCTTTCTTCTAAATATTCACAAAATATTTTGTCATTTTGGTAAAAGAATTTGTATTTTCTTTCATGTCACATCTTTGCATTAGTGAAAGTCATCTTCTTTGCTTCATCGAATATCACTTTCGATTTGGGTTTAAAAACACGTGCATCACATTCTTGCTTGCTATTTTTAATTCTAGTGAACGTAGATTAAGTAACAGGTCATACACGTGGGGGTGATATCCACGGTATTGATGAGAAATTAATCTTACTCTCACTGCACAACACATACCAAATCACATCATAATCAACACAACAGCTCAAACATCCCCCCTTCCCAGTGGTATTGCTCCACCAGATTGAGGTAGCCTTATGAGCCAAAACAAACTTGACATCTCCCTTAGGTCTCTTGTTTAGGATTGACATCATCTAGCGTCTAAGGAATAAGCCCAAAGTGATTAAAACTAATCCTAGGGTTAGTCTCTTGACTTGCTTGTGCATCTTGCTTGTTTTTTAGTTCTGTTTCTCTGTCATACACTAGTTTCAGTGATCACTTCAAGACAGTTTGGTAGGTATATTAAGCATTGTTATCCCCAAACCAACAGCTTCTTACATCCTCTCTTTGCTTTCACAGTGACCGACACCGGTCCCATACTACCAACATCGGTTAACTGACCGACGCCGGCTACATTCTGACCGACATCAGTTATCTGACCAATATCGGTTACTATGTTTTAACAGTTCTTGAAAAACCAACAACCTATCAATTCCAAAATTTTGTTGCTATTTTCATTCTGGATTGATTAAATCCCTACTGTGTTCCTCTTATCCATGGTTATTATCACCCCAAAAACAAGCAGCAGCCATGGTTTCACATGCCTGTTCCGCGCCTTTTCCTGAGTCACCCCCTTCGCATCCTATGGGGAATCCTACAGATACCAGTAATTTTCTCACAATCCCTATAGGAGATAAGGAATTTACCAAATTTTTGGATGCTAATCCTAGCACCGTACAATATTATTTGTCTCATACCCCTGACCGTACACTCGATGGTCAGCTCCTCGTTGGTATGCCTATTAGTATCGCCACTCACTTAGCCCCTTCCCCACCTAATAACTCCGCTTCACCGTCTTCATCCTTAGCCCCGTCTCCTAGCTCACTAGCTTCGGTGGTTCATACTGCACCAATTGGCTTTCCTTTCGTTAATCTGGGCCCCCCCATGTCACTATCATCCACTGACCCTACCTCATCTCTCTCACAGACTGTATCTTTTATAACTTGCTCTCTGCCACCTATACACACGAGCTTTCCCTCACAAGCTCCGTCCCACCTTTTCATTTCCACAAATTCATCTGGTGGCCTCAACCTCTTATATAGGACACCCTTATTCGGTTGCCCCAACACATTCATCACCATTATCTTATCAACATTCAATCCCACCATTGTCTAGTAGCGGCTCTTGGACCAATCCTCCTCTAATTACAACGATAGCACCATCATCTAACCCAACCAATGATTTAATCAAACAGATGATGGACAAGATGCAAAATCTTGAGGCTTCTATTTCAGGAAGTCATAACACCTCTGACATACGAGCAAGTTTGTCGGGAGCCCATTCATCCTTCTGTCCCCCCTTCAGACATATCCTCCTCAATGGGAATTACCAAAATTTACTCACTTTAATAGTAAGTACGACCCACAACAACACTTGCGATCGTTCAGACATGCCTGCTATCTAATTGCTCATGATAATGCCTTACTACTCCGTACCTTTCCCATGTCCTTATCAAGACTTGCCTTGGAGTGGGTACAATGCTTTAGCCCAGCACTCAATCTTCTCCTTTAACCAGTTAGCCCAATCTTTCTTGGATCACTTCTCCATCAATATTGCCAAGAAAGTATCCATTACCGACCTCTATGCCATCTGACAATTTGAAGATGAGTCTATCACAGATTTCGTTGGACGATGGCGGGGGCCTCATCAACCAACTTACTTACACCTTACCTCAGGCCAAGCTCATCTAACTCTTTACGCGGGCCTACGCTAAACACATTTCCCCCACCCTCCAAATTCAAACTTTCCACACTTTTTATGAGGCCTTTACTATGGCTCAAAAACTAGAGATTCGAGCCTTAGAGGAGGAGAAAATTGAGGTTACAGCAACAAAATCTCAAATTTCCAGACTCAAGAATCTACCACCAAACCCAACACCATCAACTCTCATGCATCGGCTGCTTCGAAATAAAAGGGTGCAGTACACGCAGTGACAGTCAAATCTCAAGCACTGTCTAATACCCAGCCAAAAGCCACCTATAATTATAATGCCGAGCCCATCAACTACACTCCCTTGGGAGAAACTTATGGTGTGATCTTATAAAAATTGCTTAAAGTAAGAGCTATCACCTTGCCTCCTGTTAAACCTCACTCTAGGTTTGATTCCACCCGCGCTATTCCTTCTTGGTATAAAGAAAATGACTGTCTGTAACTTCCATCGCGTGAAGGGACATAGTCACGAAAACTGCAAGATGTTGAAAAACAAAGTGGAGGAAATGGTTGATGCAGGGGGATATAACTCTCGATAATCCTAATGCCCCCGCTAATCGAAATTTAAAAATCTTCAACAAACCATTTCCAAACCATGAATCTAACAGTAACACAAACCAAGACACCTCAGCCGAGGAGAAGAGTGTGCATGAGATCTATGCAATTTTCAACTCCCAACCCAGGGGCTTCCATTGAGGAAATTCTGAATCAAAATTCTTCATCAACGCAGGGATTCTCACCCCCTTCTCCTTCATCAAGACAAGAGGACAGTCCCGCTATTCCTTTACCCATAAAGGAATTAACTGCCCAAAGTTCTCTTCTCACAAATGAACCTTCTTACACCACATCCCTGCAAGATTGTGAGAAGATGTTATCTAACTTATCTATTTCCCCAACATCTCCTTCCACCACTCTTACTACAACAGAAGAAGGCTTGCCACTTTTTCTGTCACCCTTAGAGGAGAAACCCCTTGAGCCTACATCACCAAACTCCTCAATCATGATGGATCCCCTCGAGCATGCCCTCCTACCTATTAGTGCTTCATCACCTAAATATTTCCAACGACTGGTTGACCTCTTAACACCCATTGATACAACACCTAATTTACCCCCTGTATCACACCCACAGTGGACCGGAATCACAACCCATCTCTCTTCCATACCAAAGTTTCATGTTCACACGTGAAGAGTGTCATCCATCAGAAGATAGATGAGCCTTATGGGAGCGTTTGAGTACACCATACTCTACTCAAATGCAGGTGACTAATCTAGACACCTCTACCATATACCTGAGGTGTTTACAAAAGCTCAAAATGCCTATGTCCTCACCTTCACCCCCCTCATCTCTATCGAATCCCTCAGCCACTTCTATCAACCTAACCAAACCTTCCCTTACGCTTGGAACTTCACCAATTCCCATCCTGACACACCCACCTAAATGGTTAGATTTATCCAAAAATAATGCCATCAATCCACCTAGGAGACAAACCCAATCTCCTCGAGTCCAATCTATGCCTCTTCCACAACTAAAACCCTCGCCCCCAATCACACCAATACAACAGGCTCGGCTTCAGCCTTTACCATCACACCTACCTTCTATATTAGGGCCTCACCCCTCCACCTTGCCTCAATACACCTTGCCTCCCACATCTTCTTTAACACGACCTATACCTTTTGCACCCCTACAGACACTCACGGGTGTCTCAACACCGTCGCCCCAAGTATCTCACCTACCTGCCGACCCTAAGCAAACTCTATCATCAAAGGACTTGTTTGCTATTGACTCCTCTCTCCCCGTGGTTGTTTTCTGCCACCACGTCAGCTAGGGCCTCATCCTCTAACCAACTAAACATAACTTCTACACAAAAGAAACCACGCCTCATTAAAACCAATCATCAAAGTCCCTTGCCTAAATCACCACCCATACGAACCACTCGTACCCGACCATTACCAAAACAATAAAAAATCTCACCTACTCAATCAATAGCCTCATCTTCATCTGAATTTGACCCGCACAAAGGATCTTACTCCAAGATCCTTGATATGTTGGTAGGGGATGTGACCATTTCCCTACCCCCGCCCAGAGTCTATGATCCATCTAAGCCTCGACCTATAGGTTATGATGAATCTAAAATTTGTGCTTATGATCACACACTAGGACACGATGTAGAAGGATGCAAAGCTTTGAAATCCATCCTTCGTTAGTCACCAATCTCAGATAGACAGCCTGAAGAAAGATAATTTACGGAGAGAGAGGCCCTTAGCTTCGATCCCTTCTCCTATACCACCTATCCCCGCCCTCGCCAAAATCTATCATCATTACAACCCCCTCCTCTCGAGAGAAATGACTTATCCCCGCCATCTTCCTCCTCTCATATTCATGAGATCAACATGATTAACATTGCTACTCGAGGTCATAAAAACAATAGAAAAGCTAAAGAAAGCACACCTGCGGCCTCTCTTTCTACTTCTGCCATCCCCAATCGCACCTCCACCTAAAGTGGTCATTTGTGGACCTGCCTATCCCGTCTCTGATGGAGTTTCCCACCGCACCATGATCATACAACTTCACCAATCTCCTGTCAAAATGACACTCTATGATCTCATTCAAACATTTGAATCGCAATCGACAAGATTTAATTGAGATCCTTTAAGGGATAGAGGTCCTACCTAACGAAACCTTTCCCGTCACCTCCATTTTAACACCCAACCATGTCGCTTCTCTCACCAAACAACCTACCTCCACAACCACTTCTGTCCCTGTACAGACAATCCGTTGCTGTCAATTTTTTCCGAAGAAGAAATTATTGTCTTTGGTGCAAAAGATCTTGATCCAACTCTTTTCATCTCGGCTTACGTCCGGGACATCTGGGTACGTCATGTTATGATCGACGGGGGTGTCATCCTAAACATCGTCTCTTCCAAAGCCTTCCAACAGATGAATATCCCTCCTAGCTGCATGTGTGCCAACCCCACCATGTTGCGTTCATTCAACGATGCTATTACTTCTACCTTAGGCACCGTGATCCTTAACATTCGTGTAGGGCCACGTACCTTACCCGAACTCTTATATGTCCTTGAGGGAGAATTCCAATACAACATATTGTTAGGCACCGCCCCTTGGATCTGGGCTATGGGATGCGTTCCTTCCACCTTACATAGATGCATCAAATTTGAGTATGAGGGGAACTCTTACACCGTCAAAGCTGATGCTTCCCCTTTCAAAACCTGTAATATGTTATATCACCCTAATGATGTGCTTGTACCAGTCAAGTCAGCCATTGATCCATCCCAACCATCTACTTCAACCACACCTCAACCATCCACCTTAACCACACTCACACCTTTGACCAATGAATCCATCGCCGCGAATACCACTTCTTTCCCCGCGGACAACATCCCAACTTCAGATCCCTTGGTAGATGTTTTTCAATAGCCTTACATTAGGGGAATACCGCCTATACAACGTTAGCACCTTCCATACCCCACAGGAGTACGGACAGTTACATGCACATCCTACCTACGACCGTCGGTGTGGGGGGAGGTGATCTCCTATGGACCACCTAATTGCCGCACCAACCTAACATATGGGGGTGTCGGACACATCCTCTATCACCCCTGAACCTCCCCTTGGTGTGGTTCCCTTCCAATTTGATTTTTGATATCTAACCAACCGTCATTTTTCCCTCACCTTCCTGATGCGTTGTGCTTGGAAGGGTTTTGGTTTTGGTCTTTATGAACAAGGCCGACACACGATCATTCCCGTAACTACCCTCAAACACAAAGATCATCATGGTCTTGGATTTTTTAAACCACCTACACCGAAGAAACCTCATGTCAATTGTATCCAGGAAAACAATGAAGTCACCCCTTCCGAACCATCATCGCCCATTTTTCTATCTTAACCCACAGAATCGATAGACCCGGAATCTATCCCTCCTAAAATTCTTTTTTTTTGTGAATGCTATCTTCCAAGGTCCTCTCAATTATCAACGCGATAGCGAGGACCCATCTTCTCTTCCCCTTTTGTATCTAGATATGATCGAAGAAGATTCACCTTCAATTAACGTTGTGGAGTGCCAAGATGATGACTCCATCCTCACTTACCTCGGTGTGGATGACTCTTATATTCAACGTGCCTTACCATCTGACACCCAAACTATGTTGAATGAATCAACTATAGAAATCAATATACATACGGAGGACGATCCTCACATTCTAAAGATCGGACAATCTCTCGACGCATTAGAAAAAGCCACCTTCACTACCTTCCTCTGTGCCCGTAATAAAGCTTTTGCTTGGTCCTATGCCGACATGCCACGAATCGATCCTGACATTGTTGTCCATAACATCACTTTGAAACCAGACTCTAAACTAGTTAAACAGAAACTAAGAAAAATGCATCCATGCATTGCCCTCTTGGTGAAAGAAGAGCTTCAACGCCTTCTTTCTGTTTCTTTCATCTTACCTATTGACTATCCGCAATGGATTTCTAATGTCGTACTTGTCACTAAAGCGACGGGGGGACTTCGGATATGCACGGATTTTTGGGACGTTAACCTCGCTTTGCCCAAAGGATGAATTCCCCTTACCTAGCATTAATCAACTTGTTGATCTCATTACGGGCCATGAGATGCTTTCTCTCATGGATGGCTTCTCGGGATACAATCAAATTTTGGTAGCCCCAACCGATCAACATAAAACCACCTTCATTACCCCCTAGGGGACCTTCTGCTATCGTGTCATGCCATTTGGCTTTAAGAATGCTAGGTGCGACCTATCAGCAAGCTATGACTTAAATTTTCCATGACATTATGCACATTATCCTCGAGGATTATGTCGATGATCTTCTTGGAAAATCCAAACATCGCAGTGAACATCTCGATGTTTTAACCATTATTTTCGATTGCCTGTTACAATACTGTGTTCGTCTTCAACCAAAGAAATGTGTATTTGGTGTCCTTTCAGGAAAACTCCTTGGCTTTATCATCTCTTTGCGTGGCATTGAGGTCGACCCAGCTAAAGTCAAAGCTAATCCTAGAAATGCCCCCACCCACTAACCTCAAACAATTGCGTAGTTTGACAAGGAAAAATCCAATCTATCCGGCATTTCATTTCACAACTCTCAGACTGATGTCAACCTTTCTATCATCTCCTTAAAAAGGATATTGTATTTCAATGGAGCAAGGAGTGCCACCAAGCCTTTGAGGCTCTTAAAGCTTATCTCTTGCAGCCACCCATGCTTGTCCCACCTCAAGATGATCGCCCTTTCCACCTTTACCTTTTCTGCCACTGACCATGTTGTAGGAGCCATGCTTGCACATCATGACTTTGAGCATCAAGAACAAGAAGTTTATTACATAATCTGTACTCGTGTGGATTACGAGACTAGGTATACACACGTAGAAAATTTGGTGCCTAGCCCTATCATTTGTGGCCACCAAACTCTGACATTACCTCCTGAATCACAAAACTTTTGTCATCACCAACGCTAACCCCATACATTATATGTACGCCAAACCTCATCTAAACCAATGCATCACCTGATGGCTTATGCTCCTCGTCTGACCTCGACCTTGAGTTTGTACACCAAAAATCAGTCAAAGGATAAACTATCAGCAGACCAACTCGTGGAAGCCC
This sequence comes from Taxus chinensis, assembly GCA_019776745.2. NCBI lineage: Eukaryota > Viridiplantae > Streptophyta > Pinopsida > Cupressales > Taxaceae > Taxus > Taxus chinensis. The sequence continues at coordinate 720,952,172 of CM034147.1, read as the reverse complement.
CTTTACCTGGGGAACAATTTACCAATTTTACTTTCCCTGATGAACTCATCATAACTCTTTCACTCAGTGATGTGTCGTATCTAATGAACCTCTTCTTCAATGGATCTAAATTCCAGTGCGGTGGAGGGGCAGGCATTGTTCTCATTCCTCTTGAAGGTGAACCTATGCCTCTTTCATTCAAGCTCGATTTCCCTTGCACTAACAACATAGCAGAATACGAGGCCCTTGTTTTGGGTCTCCATGTTGCGTTACACTTAGGTGTGAAGTCTATTGATATTTTCGGTGACTCTCAGTTGGTAGTAAATTAGGTTACTGACATCTACCAATGTTAAAATGAGGAACTTCAAAAGTACAAACGTTATGTGGATTCACTTTTGACCTTATTTTCTCATTATTCTATCCAAACCATTCCCCGCTCAACTAATAAATTTGCAGATACTATGGCTTGCTTGGCCTCAAAAATTCTGGCCTCACTAACTAACTCGGACATATTTTTCTTGGTCCAACAACTCTTTGCCCCATCTTACTTTGTTCCGGATGTTTGTATGGTAAATAATGTATCTGCTAATTCGCAGGATACCTGGTATCACCAATTTCAAGACTACCTTACAACCTCTGTTCTACCACATGACCTTACTAGTAATGGTAAACGTGCTTTTCTTAAAAGTGTTTCTCATTATGTCATCAAGGGGGACTCCTCTATAAATGTGGCTTCGATGGTATCCTCCTTCGCTGTCTAACCGGCACTGAAGTCACTCATACCACCCAAAACATCCATGACAGGCTTTGTGGCGGGAACTTTAGTGGCCTCGCCATGGCCAAGCGGATCCTTCGCCAAGGATTTTATTGGCCTACTATCAATAAATACTGCTGCGAATATGTTAAGTGTTGTGTTATGTGTCAACAAAATTCCAACCTTCAACATACTCCTATCCACCTGTTACAAGTCGCACGAGATCTTTGGCCTTTCTCACAATGGGGTTTAGACCTTATTGGTGAGATTCACCTGCCTTCTTCGCAACATCACCGTTGGATCATCACGGCAACCAAATATTACACTAAATGGGTGGAGGCCATTCCACTCATTTCAACCAAAAAATAAAAAATCGTTGAGTTCATCAATCATCACATTATCTGTCGTTTTGGTGTTCCTCATCGCCTGATAACAGATAATGGAAAATCTTTCAAAAATAAGTTGTTACAAGACCTTTGTGACAACTTTGGTATCAAACTTAGCTTCTTGTCACCCTACTATCCACAAGCAAATGGACAAGCCAAATCTTCTAACAAAACCTTAATCAAAATTCTCATGAAAATCGTTAACAATTCTAGGAAAAACTGGCATGATCACATCCCCTTTGCCCTTTGGGCTTATCATACCAGCATTCATACTTCCACTAATGCCACACCATTCTCTCTGGTGTATGGTACCGAGGCTGTCTTGCCTCTCGAAATACAAATCCCTTCTCTCAGAATATCTCTTCAGGATATTCTCGCCAATGATGACTTCCGCCAAGAGCGGTTAGCCCAATTAGAGCTTCTTGACGAACGTCATCTTACAGCTCTTGACCACCTGCAAATTTATCAAAAGCACATTAAGCATGCTTATGATAAGCGAATTCATGAGCGTACCTTTATGATTGGTGATCTTGTCCTCAAAGAGAATCAACATGTAACTAAACTAGAAAAGAGAGCAAACGTGGAAAATTTTCTCCTAATTGGATTGGGCCTTACATTATCACTCACACCTATGGATCAGGTACTTATCATTTAGCTTCACTTAATGGTAAACCCAAGCCTGAACCCCTTAATGCCTTGCATCTCCGACCATTCTACTGTTGAATTTAGTGTTACATCACTTCTTATCTACCTTGCGCTCGTCCCTTGAGCTCTTTTACCACCTCATACACCTTGTTTCGTGCATCTCAAAATGGAATCAAGCTCACATGGTTTGATCATCACCTCCTCTTAAAGATGCCTTCCCCTTTTTAGTCTGGTCCATGACTTAAAAGTATCAAAATAACAAGTTCTCAATTATATGATTCTGGGATATTCTTGAGTCAAACTTCCTGCAAAACTCGATGCTTCATATGGACATCTAGACCGCTACGCTCTAAACTAGACTGCTCCCTCGAAGGACAGCTATGTGCAAAGCCGCATCTGCTATTATACACTAGACTACTCCCTCGAAGGACAACTATGTGCAAAGCCACATCATGCTACTATAAGTAGACTGCTCCCTTGAAGGACAGCTATACAAAGTCAGCCTCTATCAGAAGCTTCTCGCATTGATCAGCTTCGTGAAGACCTCAAGAAACAACAAAATGCATATCCCATATAGACTTCCCACATCGATCAGTCTATATCCAGAAAAATAAAAGCAGTATTCAAAAGCACTTTTGAGTCATGGGCTCGTCTATTTAGGTTTGGATCTATTTCATCAGAATAATCACGTTATAACAAGTCCTCTATGCCCCAGCTATACCATCCACCTCACCCCACCATTCTTCACAACAACAAAACTCAAGGGACGTGATGTATATCCAATATATTGTGATTATACAACTCTTTTCACCTATCGACTTCTCACCTATGCAAGGTACCTAGGGATTCATGCTCATCCTATGATAATACATGGTTTGTTTAGCTCTTTCCAACTTTGGGACACTTTTACCTCTTTTTCCCGAATCTAGGATTCTGTGTTGACCTTAATTAGGACACGGTTCCCTAATGCTTGGGTAAGCTAACCCTCGCTTCACCTTTACCCACACCAACACCAACAACATTACCCTACCAATATCAAACTTTTACCAACCAACAAATTTCCTAACCACAACCAAATTTCCTAAATTCACCTCTCCCTGGTCCTAAGGGAGAACTACATCGGTCTGAGGCCCCTCCTTGCTTTGTGCAATGGGCTATGTAGGTAGCACTTAGGAGACATGGGGTCTCCCAAGGTTAGCTCGACCATCCCCTACCATAACCTATCATGTGTGGTGTTTTGCTTAAAAATATAAATGTTTTCACATATTTATATTGATAACACTCACCTTTGTCCTTTACCAATCCAAACATTCAAAACCACAAACATTTCTTATTATTATCATAACCTCAAAATCAACATACATATTCAGTTTTATTTAGATGTTAAACAAATACATCTTCTCTATCATTGACGCGCAGGTCGACATCCTTATTTATTCTTCTACCCCTATGAAATCCACGTAGGCCCCTGCGCCTCATCCTGAACCAGGTAGTGATGGTGATCATCGATGCCGCTCACCTAGCCTCTCCATCCTTAAAGGGGCCACTGCTATTGGTTCCCCCCACTGATCCGCCAATCTCTCTTGTAACATACGAATACGCCTTCTCGCATGGAGGAATCTTGCCTCTAGTCTCTCCACTCCTGACTGTGAAACCTCTAACAATCCCGTTGTCTCATTCACCTGCGTTTGAAGATGGTGAACTAAACCCTGCAAGTGGTCTCTCTCCACTGTAATCATAGCTATGTTAGGACGATCGGCCCTCTCACGTGCACCTTGCAGCTCTGCTACCCACCATAATTTATAAGACTCTGTCACTCCTGCATCCATTACCCTGCGATCGGATGCTACTCTCCTCTGGTCCTTCTGAAAGTGTCAATCGTGGTGGTGAGAGGGGTGCCTCAGCGTCGATCCTCCTATATGGTCTATGAGCCATGGGTATATCCTGAACAAATCCAAATCTTCACCACACGCGATCTAGAGGAATCCTCTCGTACTCACCTGGCCTGTGTCCTGCGATCCACCTTAATCGCTCTACACCCCTCAAATCCTCGGCTATGTTATCTGTCACCATGTAATTCCCATATGGTCTCCAACGAATATCTGCAATCGTCACCGTCTCCCACATCTACCTATAATACTCGGCATCATCTATCACGGTTTCAGCTCTTGCCTCTTGCTCTGTCTGGACCCATCGTCTGAATCCCAACCTCTGCACTCCTTGCTCTTCTCCCTGGATTGGTCGGCCTATTGGTCGCACACACATAATGTGCTCATAGGCCCAACAATGTAATAAGTATGCACAATCCAGTGTAGTCTTGTGATTTCACCTGCATGCCCATAAACCCATGTATAACTCCGTAAGATATGCAGGTGCCCATGCAAAAGTAACGCTACCTTCTATCATCTCACGAATACTACACATCAATGATTTCGGAAATATTCCCCCATCCACTCTAGGTAATGCATAATACCCCACTGCTATCATTAATACCACTGCCAACCTTGTTGCCTCAGGGTGTGCCAGAAACATTATACCATAAGTGAATGTAAAACCTCGCTATGTCAAATCTCGTGTGGCTGGACCAAATACTGCCATTATCGTTGCTCGTGCCGCATTAGGCCTTGCCTGATACACATGTCTTCCTATAATTGGGAGTCTCAGAATTTGGAACACATCTTCTAACGTCATTGTCATCTCCCCTGTTGGCAGATAAAAGGTTTTATTTTAGGATTCCATCTCTCAATCAGCGCCTGCAACATAGCATGATTGCGTGTGATCCGTGAATAATAGCAGATTCCGCTTAACCTCACATGGTTTTTTGATGCCCACTCAGCTGCTGTTACATCTGCTTGGACCCGTAACAAAAAAGCTGGCACCCTATCATTCATCCTCAACCCTGCCTGTGCCTGCACACATTAAACTAACAAACAAAAAATCAACAAATAGCTTCCAACATGTTTTTTATCGCAATTCACAACTTTACACAGTAACCGATATCAGTTATAGACAACCGATACCGGTTACCTAACTGATCCAATTATTCCTAAACGATATCAGTCACTGTCAATTCCAATCACCCCGCTAAAAAAAAACCACCTATGATAACTTTTGTGCTCGTTTTCCCCTCTCTATACCTACGCACATATCTCCAACACCTGATTACTTACCCTACAACACTCACCCCATCCCAAACCTTTTGCCTATTACCTTTCTTTTTCATCTCTACCCACTTACCTTCCCACATCATATTCACATGCATGCAAATTTTTTTAACTCCAACCAAAAATCATATATACCTCCTGGGATGCAGCAGTTTGAGGTGGAACCTGTCCTCCCTCTCCTCTCTGCCCGCTGGATGCTTCTCCTTGTTCAGCCATGTTCACCACCCTCTTCACTATTACTTTTCTTTACGCCTTCTTACTCCAAGCTCAAGATCACTTTACCTGTCTCTTTCCTCCTTATCACTCAATTCTCCCATGCAACTACCTTGTATGGACGACAACAGCCTCACATCCTCATATTTAACATGTTGCATGGCTCTAAAAATAAGAATCTAAAATTGCCTCCACAGCTTTTCTATTTTTAGAAAATCTTGTTTTAACATAACCGATGTTGGTTATGTAACCGGTATCGGTCAAAAGTGACTGACATCGGTTATCTAATCGATATCGGTCAACCTATACCTATTTTGATTATATCTAGGCCTTCTATTTAGTTTTTACAAAATTTTGGCGGCGCCAGCCTCTTTTCCCTGCATAATGACATCACTATCAACATCCATCATCATACTAAACATCAATATTTCAAAACATATGCATATCATTAAAACATCATCAACATCATTTATATATACATCACAAACATTCCAATACCGTCAACACAAAACATAAAGCATTATAATATATGCACCAAATCCATAATTACACACACCATATGGATAAACCTCATCATCTATATATGTAAACAATGTTACAATATACAAATTGCCCTGCATGGGGCCTCTATCATATAAACAAAAAATACAAAGTCGGCACACAGGCCGCTGTCTCTTTCAAAATCTCAACTTGGCTCACAGGCTGGCCTCTCATGTCAAAAATATACTCAACTCGTAGGCCGGTATCAACTATACAACATGTACTCGGCTCGCAGGACGATATATATAACAAACATGAATACATCAATCCTATGAGGTTACGCAGGCCTCTATATACACACTCGGTTCGCAGACCGGTGTCTCTATCAAAAAAACCCATCTCTTCTCCTAGGGTGACTCAGCTCTCTCCCCCTCCCTCGGCTCATCTCTCAGCTGGCCCCTGTGCCGGATCTCGTCTCCTACCCATCACTGACCCACCGGCTATGGCTGCGGCCCCCTGTGACCGGTGGCTCTGGGACGTCTCGACTCTGTGAGCTGCATATGGCTAATAGTCAGCCCCGGTATCATCTAGTACGTCCTAGTAATAGCGGGCCTCCACTCTCACCTCCATGTAGCGGGACCGTGCCACCATTGCTGGGGGGGCTGGTCCCCCGGCTCCTAATATAACTGGGCCTTGTCCTGCCTATACACCCTGACCCTGCGCCTGTACCGGTGGTGGCAGTGGAGCTACCATCAGAGCCTGAACAGGGACCTGTGCCTATGCCTAAACAAGGATCTGGCCCTGCAGCTATGCCTGTGCATATACATGTGCCTGTACCTGTGCCTGTCCCTGTACCTGTCCCTGTGCCTGGGCCAACTGCCCCTGTAGCACTCCGATCTGTGCCTGTGCAGCAGCAAGCTGCCCCTGTAATAAATGCACCTGGCCCAAGGGATAATCCCTCTCTGCTATAATAGCCACCAAATCTGGCTGTGCGGGCTGTGCTCTCATGGATGCCCTCTGCCCTACCCACCAAACCAAAAATGCACCTGTAACACCTGCGTCATCCACCGTATCATCCGCCGGTCTCTCCGTGACCCAGACTGGGTCCAATGGCTGCGGAAGAGGCAGTGGTGCCTCTACATCCTTCCTTCGATAATGTGGGAAGGGAGGTGGCTCATCCTGTCGTAGACCCAACTGTCGGCATACCCTCTCTAGGGGAATCCGCTCATGCTCCCCAGGTCTCCATCCAGCTATCCAGAAGATATACTGGATCCATCGTAGCTGTGCTCAGGCTCCTCCACGGGGCTGATGGCCTCTGTATGGCCTCCATATAATATCTAGTGTGGTCAGGCCCTCTAACATATGTCTGTAGTACGTGACATCTCGCCCTACGATAACCACTCGTGGCTGGCCCACGACCCCCAACCACCTCTGAAACCCATACCTATACACTTCCTGTGGCCCTGGCTACTGGGGCAGCCCTACAGGTCGTAAACACATGATATGCTCATAGGCCCAGCAGTGTAGCAAGAATGTCGAGCATATCTCGAATCGCCTCATACGACGATAGCCCCAGAGCTCTCTGTATAGCTGCACCAAATACACCGGTGCCCATGCATAGCAATTGTGATCCTCCACCATCTCATGCAATACTCCCATCAGAGCCCATGTGAAGAGAGCTCCCTCTGAGTCTGGGAGGGAAAAGTAGGTGATACCAATCATCATCAACACGGCAAGCCGTGTCTCCTATCGATGCGCGCGATACATATCTCTGTAGCAGATGCTTGCGCTATGATATGTAATCAATGGGGCTGCATCCCCTAATACCCACAGGATGTTATCCATCGTTGTCTCGGCATCCACCTGGAACACTACCTCGCCTATGATCGGCAGTCTCAGGATGTGATACACATCCTCTAGTGTGACCGTCATCTCTCCAGTAGGGAGATGGAAGACATTGGTTGCCGGATAACATCTCTCGATGAGGGAAACCATCAGGCTGTGGAACCTATCCACATACCCTATATCTCTGGACTCTACCGAGTCCAACCTCCCGCATGACTGACCACTGCGCTGCAGTCACATGTGGCCGCATCCGCCCCAGTAGAGGCGGCATCCGATCCCGCATCGTTAGCTGCTGGCGTGCCTGTAAAAACAACCCACTCCATCAGGCCTACTCTTTCCAAAACAACTACCCAATAACCCCAATATCACTAACCCCACCCAACAAAACACCTACCATATCCCCTTTACCTATCCCACAACCTACCACCTACCCCACTCATACACCACCCGATTACCCCCACCCCAATAACCTTTCCTACCAACTCTACCTTTTCCCCTTTCACCCCACAAATCTATCCTACCCGCCTACAACAAACCAACACAACAAATTTCACACCCTTTCCTCCTACCCATGGTAACCGGTACTGGTCACCCTCGACCGCCATCGGTCCCCCACCCCTTATCTATACCCTGCTTTTATGCATCGACATCGGTCGACACATGACCGACGCCGGTCTCTGAACCCACAAAATCTAAACAGCTTGCATGGTGACCGATGTCGGTCACTTAGTGACCGACATCGGTCACTGTGGGATTTCGGGGCCAGATCAAAAATGGCCCCCAAATCCCCTTTTTTCTATTTTTAACCTATCTACCCAGCCCAATTGCCTAAAAACTTACCCACCCTTCTGTGTTGACTTACCTAACATATCTACCCACTCCATTTTACGATTTACCTTCATTTATTCATTATTTTATCACATTTTAGATTCCTACCCCAAAACCCACATCCTAGCTAAATTCATCAACTTCACACAAATAGGGATTTAGAACCTACCGGTATGACTACACGTCGTCGTGGTGGGATAGGTGGTGGTGGTCCAGCTCCTCCAGCACCTCCTGCTCCTCCAGGCTGTGCCATAGCTCCAAATCTCCTCAGTAGGGTCCTCAACCAATCAAACTCTGCCTCCTGATCACTGGGGCCTACCAATAACTCCCTCCTCCACTCAACTAGTGCCAACTCAGCCCACAAACTCAACAAAATCAATTCAAAACTCAGACAAGCAAAAGGTTGGCACTCAAATTGACAATGTGAAAATGACACGCCGTATTTTTATTTTTATAGGTTTTGACCTATAACCGATATCGGTTAGAGTGCGCCCTAAAACACCGATATTGGTCTTCTAACCGATACTGGTCATAACTAACCGATATCGGTTACATGCCTAGTTTTTCCTAATTCCTACCCTTATCCACCAGTTTCCATTTCTCATCACATCACCTACCCCCAACTTTGCTAAATAGCCTTATTTTGAATTCATGGGCCCAACCCAAGGCCGTAACCACTCAATTGGCTGACCCAAGGCCGCAACCAATCACTTGGCCCAACCCAAGGCCGCAACAAACCAATCGGCCTGAACCCAAGGCCACAACAAACCAACCGGCCCGACCCAAGGCCGCAACCAATCACTTGGCCTGACCCAAGGCTGCAACAAACCAATCGTCCTGACCCAAGGCCACAACAAACCAATGAGGCCCGACCCAAGGCCGTAACAAACCAACCAGCCCGACCCAAGGCCGCAACAAACCAGTTGGCCCAACCCAAGGCCGTAACAAACCAATCGGCCCGACCCAAGGCCGCAACAAACCAACCGGCCCGACCCAAGGCCACACCCAATCACTTGGCCCGACCCAAGGCCACAACCAACCAATCGGCCTGACCCACGACCACACCAATTAAGTACCTCAACCGAGGCCCACAAATCAAAACTTCTCTCCACCCATCATTTACCTGTTTGTTCAATCGAGCTCACCTGTTCATGTTTTAGCATGACTAGGATACTTGACTTGTTCAGCTGACCGGCTTTGCCTAGACCAAGACCGTGACGTTTAGTTCAACCAAACCAACCATTTGGTACTGCCAAACATGCCTACAATGTTCTGGTACCTTACCCGTTATATCCCCTGGAGCTACTTCCTATGCCTTGGATACCAGGATTATATCAACCTTGTTTGGATAAACTATCGACCTTTGCCTATGAATTTCTTGTTTGCTCTTCAAATCGTGTACCCTGGTCGCACTACTAGATTTCAATGTGCCTCTGTTTCCTTGAACTTACCCCACCATCTTACCATCATCATTCACCCTTTATCAACCCTATCCCTGATTTCACGTCACCTCAATCTGTGATAGATTTGAGGGGGATTACCTATACCCTTAACTGGGGCAACCACTTCTTATTATTTTCAGTGTAGCTTTACAAGGCAAGCTACACGACAACAAGGGGAAAATGTAGACACCAAATTTGGGTCTTACGATGCCTTGTACCCCGCATCTCGTCCCGCAACCTAACCCTACCTCACCACCTAAACCTTGCACACTTAATTATTTATTAATTACCTTATAATTAATAAATCCACATCTCCAACCCTACCACCTCACCTCGCCACCTCACCATGACCTAGCCCTAACCCTAAACCAACCTAATTAAGACCTATGACTTGGTCCAGACTCACACCCATGACTCATCACCCCTCACCTGCACCAAAATGAGCCTAATAATGACTTGACCAAGCCCACAACTGATCCCTCGGGAGAAAAGGAGGGAAAGATGGCTATTTTACTAAAAATAGCCACTTTGACCTAACCGACATCGGTTCCTACTCGACCTCCGTCGATTACGTAACCGCCATCGTTTCCCTGTTAATGACCTCACCCCAACCAAAAAGAGAGGATACTGGAATTCATTTTGGCAAAACGAAGAAAGAGAAGTGAAACAAAAAGCAGAAGAGGTTGCAGAGAAGAGGATCGAGCCGAAGACTGCAACTGAGCAACTGGATCGCTGTCACCCTCGTTCAAGCATTGGAAAATACTGAGGATAGCTTCATCAGCTCACTTTCCAATACCGAATCATCCCAACTAAGCCTTACTGTCGCCACCACATTCCTTGGACCTGTATCTTCATCAGGAACCAGTAAGTATTATCTTGTAGTTCTTTGTTATCATTTTTCTTTAATTCATATTAAATGGGGAACTGACCACCTTTGAAAGGAAGTCTAATATTTCCTGGGCCTAAGGTAGTTCCCTCACTTATTTTCTAACTAAGATCTGGTGGTCTTGTATTCTTACTTACAGGTAGTCCTTCCTAGACAAAAAGGAGTTCTTCACAATCGATCTGATCTCTCTACGGTACGTGCACACCTCCCCAACACTCAATAGGTATTCCTCCTAGCCCTAACCCTTATCTGTTTCTCAAGAGAATGAAAGGATAGAAGCATCTCTATTCTGAAACCAAATTCTATGCGAAACAGTTGTACTTTACTTTCCAGTTACAATCCCATGGCTTGTGTGGGAATATCTGAAATTCCTTATGAATAAAACATTGAATTGTGAAATTCAGTTGTGTATTTCTTTCTGCATTTCTGTTTTTTGATATGGTTTATATGATGAACTAAACAACCCAATAATATAATTGAATGTCTTAATCATGAAGGAAATAACATTAAAGAATACCTGTAACATCCAGTAATGAACTCTAATTTCTATAATCTGTATTCATGATTGCTGCTCCAAAACATAACACTTCAACTATTATGTAATTCGATGTCTTCATCAAGACAACACAGTTGTCCTTTGGAGGCTTTGTGTTCTTTTGCTGAAGATAGTCATGAAATTACATACTATGTGATCTGTTACGTTTTGTAACAACACACATAGCTGCAGATTTCATGTAATCATTAATTAATTCAACAGTAACAAATTTTTATGAAAGAACCTCCCTTAGCTTAGGTATACTTCACCAATGCTATCCATCATAACGAAGTTTTGAGTTGCCCATTTTTTAACAAGTGCAAAAATTGTCAACATTTCTAGTGATCCTATCCATAAATTTTCCTGCTAGCTTGTAAACCAATGCCTTTCTCTTGTCCATTGGGCATGGATTCTAATGCATGTAACCAAAATCTACCTTCTGAAGGTCCAACCCTTCGAAAATGAACTAAAACTGGGAAAGGATCTAGTAAACTAGATCACATGCATGAATGCACTTATTGAATTCAAAAACATTGCAATGTGTAGGAACTACACTTATTAAAGGGAAATCCTACTCTAAACAGACACTGTAGGATTTTCAATAACAATGTTTGAGAAAAATACCATTCACATGAATGAGAAGTTCCTCTCCATTTAGCATTGAGAGCTGAAAAGAATTGTACATTTTTTAAGATGAAATCATTTAAGGACCACTCCAAAATGTATCAAAACATTAGTGTGTCTTTCTGGATTTGCACAATCAACATCCCATTTTAACACAATATCTCCTTCATTGAAGATTCTAAATTGATATTCTTATCAAAAGTCTTTTTGATCTGTTTTGATTCTTTTCCATATTTTCATGAGCTTGATCTCTTAGCTCTTGTAATTCCATTAATTTTACATAACGAACCTGTAATGGTTCATTCTTCAACTAAGCCCCATTTGATGCAGCAAATCTAATGCGGGTAACTCAATTGAAATATGCATTCTCGCTTAGATCTTCTGTAAATAATCTTGTATGGTGAATTGTGAACTGATATTTTAGGAGTCACTCTATCAACCCAAAGTGCTAAATTCAACATTAGATGCAAAGTTCTCTGATTATCTTTAAGGTATTCTTCTATTGATCCTTAAAATATTCTTGTTAGTAATTTCAGCTAACCCATTACCTTGTATGTAATAATTATATGAATAACTTAGATAAATTCCATGGTTGATAACCCAATCTATTAAATTTGCACCAAGAAATGCTAAAGAATTATTTGATATGATAGTTGGTGGAACAAACAAATTTGCAAACTATACCTTCATAAAAGGATAGTATCAAAGTTTCTATTAGTATCTTTCAAGGCTATTGCTTTAGTCTAACATGTAAAATAATCTGTAGAAGTAAACATCCACTTGTTTCCTTGTGACGAAGGTAGGTTTATCATGCCAATAAAGCCAATACCCCACTGCATAAAAGGTTGATCAACTAAAATAGGTTGTAAAGGTAGCAAAGCCAAACATTCTTTTCCAACAAAGAAAGCACAATTTCTTACACTTTCTAATCCATTCAAAACAGTCCTTGAATATGTTGGGACAGTAGTAACCAACTTTCATAATTTTTAAGGTGTGTGGTTCGTGCTGAGAAATGACATCCTGCAGGTCCTTCATAGAATTATGATAACAATTACTGAATTTTATCATAGTCGACACATCACAACAAGATTCTATGTATATCCTTTTTGAGTACTACACCATCAATGAAAATATAGGGTACATCTTGTAGTCTGAAATAGCTTCATTTATTCTTGTCCATACCTTCCGGATAGGTTCCATGCTATAGATAGTTAACTAAATCAGTCATCCATCTTGATTCTTGAACTTCTTGGGCAAGTTCAGGTTGCTAATTTTTTAAAGCTGAAACATGATGTCTGAATTCTAATACGTAATTTCAACATGTTGCTTTAAATCTTCTAGTTTTGTAAGCTTTTTATTTTTCCATATCAGCAATTAGGTGTTAACACATAGCCTTTTCATTGAACTGCCTTTGGAACATGAATCAACATCATATTCCATGACCTTCATTATCCATCTTGCTCTTTTCTCATTCAATTATTTATTTAACAAGAAATCTTTCATACTTGGATGAGAAACAAGAACATGAATTTTTTTGTTTGAAAGCATGTACTTAAAATTATTTAGTCCTATGACTACTTAAAGTACTTATTTTTCAAGAAATATGTACCTTGTTTTGTAATTGTGTAAGCTCTGTCCAAAGAAAAAAATTAGATGCTCAACATTTTTATCATTAACCTGAGCTAATATAGCTGATATTGTTTCAGCTCCTGCAAGTGCATACATTCTAAAATCTTTATTGAAATTTTGATTTGCAAGAGTAGGATCTTGAGAGATGGCTTCCTTAATTTCTTCAAACCCTTCTCTCCCTTCACTGGTCCAAGAGAAATTCTTCTTTTTCTTTAACATAAGTGTCAATGATTTCACCAATGTTGCAAAATTAGGAAAAAATCTTCTAACAAAGTTAATTTTTCCCATAAAACTTTGTAATGCCTTCTCATGATGAGGTAATGATAGTTGTGATGTAGCTTCAATTCTGGAAGGGTCAATTGCTAAACCATTGTTTAGAAACAATATGACCAAGCAATTTACCTTGATGTACCAATAATATAGACTTTAGCAGATTCAAAGATATTCCAAACTATCTGTATAATTAAAAGATTCTTCCTTCGATGTATTAGATGTTCTTCTAATTTTTTTGAGAATACGGTAACTTCATCTAAATAAACAAGGATGCATTTATTGAACAAGTTGAAAAAATCCATGTCCATTGTACGTTGAAATGTTGCACCTAGATTTGAAAGGCCATAAGACATTATTTTGTAAGCATAAGTACACCACTTAGTGGTAAAATTCATTTTGTACCTATCTTCTTCTCAGACTAAAATATGATTATATCCACTATAACCATCTAAAAGATATATTATTATCTTAACCAGAAACTATTCTCAAAATTTGATCCATATTTGGAAGTGGGTAGTGATATTTTAATAAAGCTTTATTAAGATTTCTGAAATCCACACATTATCTGATTTATCCATTCTTTTTCCGAACTGGAATGAGATTGGCTACCCAACTTGAATGCTTAATTGGAAAGATAATACCTGATTCGATCAACTTAAATAACTCTTTCCTCATTAGATGCTCTATTTTGGGATTTACTGGCCTCTATTATTGTCCTAATTGGCTTGGAATTTGGCTATAATTCAATAGTGTGTTATGCTAAGATGGGATCAAACCCTTTCAGGTCATGGTATTTCCAAGCAAAAACATCTTTAAATTCCTTGCAAAGATTACTAAAAGAATGTTTTTTAACTAGAGAACATACCTTTCTGAGAAACAATTTTTTTTCTTCATCAACTGAGATCTCCTCATAATTATCAGCATTTGTTGACATCTTAGTATTGACCTTCCTTAACTAATTTATAGTGTTGAATATTTCTTCTAATGTGACTAGACCTCGAGGTAGTTTATTCGTCTTTAATTGAACAATATGGTTACCATATAAGTGTTGTAATTTATCTTGATTTACTGCAGAAAATTCAGATTCTTGCTACAAAAACCTACAGAATTGATCATCATTTTCAAAACCTTGCTAATTCGAGTCATTATCAGCTATAGAAGGCGTAAAAATTAGCTTAATATGAGGTTGAATATCACTTTTTTCAATATGTTCCAGCACTACAAAACTAGCACCAATTGTTGCAAGTCTATCTGCATGCTTATTTTCTGAACATCTAGGAATGGACTGGATGTTAATAGCTTAAAAATATTCCATTAAGTTTGAAACTCTATGTCTGTAATATTTCATTAACGGATTCTTACAAAAATTAAAATTTCTTACTTGATTGATAATCAACTCAGAATCACCAAAGATCTATAGCATGCTAATACCTCTCTTTCTAGCCCAAAGTAAGCCACAAATTAATTCTTCGTATTTAGCTACATTACAAGTTCATGAAAATTAGAGACTCAAATATGAGAAATACATCACATTTATTGGGGAAGTGAACATCAAACTTGGTACTTGTCCTTTCTTGTTCTTATCTATATTGAAATAAAGCTTCCAAATCCCTTCTGCTGCATTTTCTATTTTGAACAAAAAAGGAATTGGTGTGTTTTCTTCTTGCAAACAATACACACTAAATATATGTTCTTAAAATTCTTTAAAAGGATCATGAGTGTGTTCTTCATGTGTCTTTTAATTCATAAACAGGTTAGAAAAACCATCTAATATTGAAACATGAGTTGTGTTATCAAAATTAGACTGGTCTAAGGCTACATAATTGGCTAATACATTAGAAGCGTGAGGATCAATGTGAAATCTTGCCAATGGTTCTTAATTAATAGTAACCTTGGTCCCATAACATGTAGTGAAAAACAAGAAAGACAAATTTGAAGAGAAATAACCTCCTATTTTTGCTGTGAAATCTCTTGATAAACATATAGCACAGTAAGGAGGTAAATCTACAACAGTAATATCTTTCAGAATGGAAAAATTTGGGCAAGCATGCAATGTTACCTCTAGATTTCTGATGACACCAACTATATTAGTTACGGTTCCATCAAATTTTATAACACTATTTTCTTTAGGTTCATACTACAGACCCATTTTTTGTGTAATTACTTTTGGCATAACTGTGCTACTTGCACCACTATCGACCATACAGTTATGAACAATATGTTCTCCGATAATCATTGATAGATGAGCATTTAAGACTTTCTGAACCATCCATTGAACCTCTTTGATGCAGTCTTGTTCCATTGTTCCTAGGACCTGAAAGAGTTGATAGATCATATTGGAAACTATGCACCACAATGAAGTTGCACTCAAGATGAATTGCAATGGCTCCAATGTAATCACAAGGAAGAATTGATAAACAACTGAATAACTTGCTTAATAGAACAAAAATTTCTAATAAAAAAAGATAGCGGAGTGTCTTGACATGCTCATAAATGAATAGTAAAAGGGTACATATAGGGTGCTGAGTAACCCCAATGCATGACTCAATAAAAAACCCTAAACCTAACCCATGTGAGATGACCCTCAAATATGTGAGGAGGAAACATACGATAACTCACACCAACACCCCCTTCATCAAAGCTGGGGTAGCGGCTCTGATGAGCCAGACAGAAAGAGAAGACATGCCTAAACAACTAAGAAAGATGTGTCAATGGCACCCGACAACTAAAGGCCTGATAAGGTGCCCATATACAAACATAATCTTCCTAGAAGAAGAAAAATAAAAGAAGGAATACATATCCTGAAGAAGATGAGTAGATATAGAAGACATCACCCAAATAAGAGACCATAGGTGAAGAAACTTCATCTCAGTGAAGGGCTTGGTAAATAAATATTCAATCTGATCAGCTATCTGAATGTACTAAATGTCGATGATGCCATCATGAATAAGCTCTCGTATGAAGTGTATATGGATCCCAATGTGCTTCATCTACTGATGCTGAATTGAATTTATGTAAATAGAGATAGTGCTCATGTTATCATAGTAGATAATGGTAGGCTACCGAAAGTGGATGCCAAACTCTGTCAGAATACCCTATAGCCAAATAGCTTTTGTGGCAACGTTAACTACTCCTCTGTATTGTACCTCTATAGATGATATCGCAATTGCATCTTGATTCTTGATCAACCCACTAATAGGACCCGAACCAAGAGAGAAACTGTAGCCAAAAGTAGATTTCTGATGATCTAAGTCACCAGCCGAATCAAAATCTGCATACCAAATCAAGTCAATATCTACCCCTCCATGATAGTGAATGCCATTAGTATAAGTGCCACGAACCTACAGAAGGATCCATTTAGTTATTTTGAAATGTAGCTCATGTGGCTCTTGCATGAATCTCGACACAATCCCAATAGCATATGATAAATCCAGTCGAGTGTGAGTCAATTAAATCAAGCTCCCCTCCAACTATTGATAAAGAGTACCATCAACCAAGGGAGTAGAGCAATATGAAACCAACTTAACCCTGGAAAGAAAAGGATTAGGAGAAGACTTGCAATTGGACATATGAAAATGAGAAAGTAAATCAAGAGCATACTAAGGTTGTGAAATCAAAATTCCCAAGTCAGATTATGAAATTTGGATCCCAAGGAAGTAATGAAGCAGACCTAAGTCAGTCATCAAAAACTTTTTGGCCAAGGCTAACTTCACAGAATCAATAATAGAGGTAGAGTTGTTTGTGATAAAAAATTCATCAACATAGAGAACAAGAATGAGTATGGAGTCATCTTGCCATAGAATATAAACATTTGGATTAGAGTGACACCTAGTAAACCCTAATGTAAGTAAAAAGGATTCCATCTTGGCATACCAAGCCCAAGGGGCTGGTTTGAGGCCATAAAGAGACTTCTTTAACTTACAAACAAGGGAGGGCTCTTGGACATATCCAAGAGGTTGTTCCATATAGATCTCTTCCTCTAGGTCACAATGAAGGAAGGAAATCTTAACGTCTATTTGATGTACTTTCCATCTATTTGTTGCGGCAATGGCTAGGGTCAGTGGAATAGAAGTCATCTTCACAACCGGAGAAAACGTTTTAGTATAATCAACCCCAACTATCTGGGAGAAACCCTTAGCTACTAATCGAGATTTAAAATTTTTGACGTCTCCATCTACTCCATACTTTGTTTGGAACACCCACTTACACCCAACGATTTTTATTCCTTTCGGAAGAGGGGTGAGATCCCAAGTATTGTTCTTCGTGAGAGAGGAATGCTCCTCATCCATGGTAGAATTCCATTCAGGAATACTAGAAGCCTCCCAGAAATAATCTTAATCAGAAGAAGAGGTGAAGAAAGAGTGGGATCCAACGAAATTTGAGTGAGTACGTCTCATATCTGAAGTATCTCCAACTAAATCTCTAGCACTTTGTAAAGTTTTCCTAGCCCAAAGAGGAGCAGGAGGATTAGGCTTAGAGTTGGAAGATTCTTCACTTGAGTGAGAAGGGACATAGTCCCTCGTCATCACTACTATCAAAATTAGAAGACTCAGAGGTTTGATGGTTGGGATGATCAAGAAGAGAAGCACGCTCAATAGTATCATCATTTGATGAGTTAGAATTCAAATCAGTGAGTTGAAGAACCTCAATAGGTGGAGAAGTAGAAGTCGAAGGAGACTCATCAAACTTAACACTTCTCTAAATATACAGCTGATGGGAAGTAGGATTCATCAATCAATATCCCTTCGCGCCATCAGGATACCCTATAAAGATACAAGGTTTGGATTGTGGTTCTAAGGTGTTACGTTTCCTCTTGGGAATCTGAGCCATAGCCTTGGATCTGAAGACTCGAAAGTTCTCAACATCAGGCTTCCATCCAAACCAGGATTCAAAGGGTGTCATCCCTCTTACTACGTTGTGTGGAACACTGTTCTGAATGCAATTTGCACAATTCACTACTTTGGTCCAATACTACGGAGGAAGAGACTTCGAATGAATCTTACAAGTGGCCATTTCTTTCAGAGTATGGTTCTTTCTTTCTGCAACTCCATTCTGTGAAGGGTTATAAGAAATTGTATGCTGCAAAGAGATCCCTTTAGAAGTACAAAAATCCATGAACCTATTGTTTACATATTCACCTCCATTGTCAGTTTGAAGAACCTTGATAGACCAGTCCACCAGTTTCTCAGCAAGAGCCTTAAAGTCTTGAAATTTTTAAAAGACTTCAAACTTAAGCTTAAGAATATATACCCAAGTATATCGCGAAAAGTGATCAATGAAGGTTAGCACATAAAGAGCTCTAGTAAACGAATGAGAAGGAAATAGACTAGAAATATTGTTCTGAACAAGATCAAAGGGACAAGTAGCTCTCCAGGATTTTCCTTTGTCAAAGTTCTTTTCAGGATGCTTTCCAAGGGTACAACCCTCACAAATACCCTTAGAAAAATTGACATGGGGTAACCCGTTGACCATTTCGTTTTGGCTCAATAGTTAAAGGTAGCGATAATTTAGATGTTCGAAACGCTCATGCCATAACTTATTATTCTCATTTACATGAGTGAGCAAGGCAGTTGGTGTAGAATCAGAAGTAAAGTGGGAGAAGGTGTATAACTGTGAACAGTGATCTACCTTTCCCCTCAGCCCCTGTAGTGTCATTGTTAAGATCACGAATAATATCTGAGTTAGGACAAAATTCCACTTGCATTCCTTCACCAAGGTTATTAATTTGGTAAACCGATAAGAGATTGGTAGAGATATTAGGAAGACTCAACACTTGGTTAAATGTTCCCTAATCCATCTCTATCGATCCACTACCAAAAACTGACACTGTCATGTCATTACCCATCGTGATTTGGGACATTCCACAAGGTTCGATGTTGGAAAAATCAACATGCGAAGAACCCATGTGGTGTGAGGCACCAAAATCTATAATCCATGTCGATGAAGGAGTAACTCTGGCTACAAGGGTCTTTCCTTTCTTCTTATCATTTTTAGAACCTTTTGCAGCAGAAGACTTGGCCTTTGGAGCACTTTGTTTTATGGATAAAAGAACACTTATTTTATTCTTCTCACGTAAATGAGATAAGTGATCAATCCATTTCTAAAAATAGTGGTGCTCGTCATGACCAAAATTCTTGCAATAGGAACACAAAAACTTGTTTTTTTGTGCCTTAGGCTAAGAATTTTAAGTGTTTGTGTCATTTTTAGGTTTGGTCTTGGTTTCTTTCTTAGGTTGATCCTTTGTTTCTTTCTTATTTTTAGTCTTCTTTCCTTTTCTAGTACTTGCTACAAGGGCATGTGACTTGGAATTGAGAGACCCCATTTGAATGAGTTTTTCTTGTTCTCAAATGAGTTGGGATGAAAAACAGTCAAAGGAGAGCATAGTCCAAGTATCACCCAAAGCAAATTTTGTAGTGTAGAAAGTTGACATGAAGAGAAAATATTCAGGACATAGCTTAGAGAGAATCGACAAGATCAGTTGAGAATCTTTCTTTTCTACTTGACATCCTTTTAACAACATTCTAATGTGGAAATTTTTTTAGCAGAAAGCTTCTAGGTTTTCAAAGTCACTAGGATGTAACCTGAGTAGTTCATTTTCCAACTCATGTGCTCTCATGTCATCTAGTTATCCAAAAATTACATCCAATGTTTTCCATGTAGATTTAGGTGTTTCAGAGACATCAACGTGGAAGAGAAAGTTAGGAGAAATAGACATGCAAAGAAGAGCTAACACTTCATCACTACAGTTTAACTACTTAGGTTTTTTAGGTACGTCATTTGGTCCAGTCTAAGTTCACATGGTGATGTGAAATATCCCTTTACCCCTTAGTTTCATTATTATTTTCAATCTCCATTTGAAGAAGTTGAATGAAGTAAGAAAAGGAATTGAAAGTGCATCCATAGTGAGAAAGAGAGAAGGAAATGAAAAAAATAAACACAACCACCGAGAACAATATAACAACCCCCTGCTTTCGGCACTTTATAGTTTAGTGCGTTGATTACAATCAGGTCTGTGCTTCTGGTTTGAAACACTTGGTAACTCGTCTTACAATCAACATAATAATGTGCAAGAGAGGAGGCTGCAACAGTGTTTCATGGAGCATAACAAATAGGACACCATAAACAAACACAAGAAAAAAACAAGGAAGGAGGTGAAAGCCAATACTGGTTGTGAGAAAAAGAATCTCACGTCGCAAATGAACAACCCCCTTGCTGTATAATGTGGCGGACACAGTCACTAGTTGCAAGCAATAATAAGGGTAGAAAAATACAAGTTTAGAGGAACTTAGAATGAGTCCAAATGATCTTCAGAAGGTTGAAAATGCTCTTAGAAGATAAAAGTAGGCTCAAAATGTCGGTACAGACTTGAACGGACAATTAGGAAAAAGATCGACAATAACATGCAATAAAGTATCGTTCGAAAACGTCTAGGTTAGCTAAATTTAGAGCAGGTTAGGACAAAAAGAACGAGTGTAACATTATTTTGAATGACAATAGATTTAAATAATTGTTAATGTAATGAAATTAGATTTAATTTAATTAAATCTAATCAATTTCTAAAAGGCTTTAATTAAGATCTAAAAATTATTAAATCTTAAAATACTTCCCTAATTATTATATTTTTCCTTTGAAGTATTTCAAAAAAACATGTTTGAAAAATTAAATAAACTTTCTAAAAAGTAAAGATAGTGTTTTTTTGTTTAAATATTATCAAAGAATATTTTAAAACAAACTTACTAAAAAAACAAAATGATTTGAAGCTTTTGAGTTAAAAAAACTTACCCAGAAAAAAACAACTTACGGATTGTTTTTGTTTAAAAAGATTTTAAAAAGCTTTTAATAAACAGAAAACTTAAAAAATTAACAAAAAGAAGCCACGAGCAGGAGCATCCACGTGTTGGGTGAGTGGAAGAAACTGCTGGAGATTTCAAATGGAAGAAACCATGAGCATGAGCAGAGAACCAACGTAGGGCTCCAAACAACCTTCGAGTAGAGAAAAACGACTATGCAAAGGAAAATTCCACAGGAGTACAGGGATCGCTGAGTGGCGAAAAAGTTAGCATGAAGCATAACATGAAGAGAAAACAAAAAAGTCAAAGACCTAAGTTTGAGCTAAACGACAGAGGAAAAAGCCAGAGTCGAGGAAGGAGCACAAGCACGAGCATGGGGTAGAATAAAATCACGGCCATGTAGGTAGAACACATGCATGGCAGGCTCCAAACATGCATGTAGAGAATGGCTCGATTAAGAGCCGAATGAGTAGAAATTAGGCCAAGTTAGCATGATTTTGTAGGCAAGAGCTTGCAGGAAGGATCTCGGAGTAGAGAAGAGGAGCTCGATGGAGAGCTTGGTTATGAGATCAGTGGAGAAAGACACCAAAAACATGCCAATCACTTTTTTTTTACCTGAATCTGTAAAAAAAAAAGAAAAAACTAAAAAATAAGAGAAAACAAAGTTCTAAAAAACAATCCAATTAAAAAAAATTAAAAACCAGAATAAAGAACCAGTTGTTTTAGTTGATCTTCTAAATTTAGTTTTAGCTAGCTAAATGTAGCTACAATACCCTTGAAAACTTGAGGAGATCTGCACATGCATGAAGAACACAGCAAAACCAAAAACCTTTCCAAGAGAAACTGTTAAGAACATTAGCGAGGAAAAACTAGAAAATAATGATCGAAAATTTTTACCGAGGAGTTAAAAAAATGAAAAAAAGGAGTAATCACAACTAAAAAAATGAGTGCACGTTTACCCGATCTTAGCTCTAATACCATGAAAGAGTTGACAGATCATATCAAAAATTGTGCACCAAAATGAATTTTCACTCAAGTTGAATCACAATGGCTCCAATGTAATCACAAGGAAGAATCAATCAACAACCGAATAACTTGCATAATAGAGAAAAGCTTGCTGATAAGAAAAATACAGTGGAGTGTCTTGGCATGCTCATAAATGAATAGTAAAAGGGTACATATAGGGTGCTGAGTAACCCTAGTGCATGACTCAATATAAAACCCTAAACCTAACCCATGTGAGATGACCCTCCAATATGTGAGGAGGACACATAGGATAACTCACACCAACAGGACCATGTCTGCTTTTTGGACTTCCTTTTTTGTTGTTTTAGAAGAAATCATTAGCTTAGCAAGTTCACAAGAAAGTAAATCTTGTTGTCTTTGAATGCTTAGAGCTTCCCACATTGAGATGTTAACATTATGCTTTTTCATTATATCAACAATTTTAAAAGAAGCAACAGTTTTAGAGACAGATTCTAATGTTTTAGCATAGGCTTTGGTGAAAACAGCTCCTTTTTATATCTGAGGTATAAATAACCTTCTTGGATCAGGCTGTAGCTATTTTTTCTGCTCTTTACCAGCTGACACACCTACTGTTTTTTGAGGAAAAACAACACTGTTAGCTGGTTTTGGGCTTATAGTTGTTTTATCAGTGACAATGGGCAGACTGACCTATTTTTCTATTTTTTACTTTATGCAGCTTTTTCCTGAGCCCTAGTAGTAACTGCATTGAAATTATCCTCACTGAAACTCACTAGGTTATGCTCAGGTGCCTTCTGAACCTGAGTATCTCGCTATCCACCCTCCATTTGAGGCATGAATAATGTCTCAGATTGAGGTTGTGCAACAAGACTTATGTTCAGAAAATCATCTAGGAAAATTGCAGCAGAATGAGGATGATTACAAGGTTGAAACCACTCTTCTGTAGCCATATTAACTAGAACTAAAGCATTAGATGAATTAGGAGCCTTTGGGTCATACTGCCTTTGCTGATAAGGCTACCTATAATTTTGATTCTACTAGTAAGGCTGCCTATTTTGTTGATTTTGTTGATAAAGAGCCTGATAAGGTCTACTAGGTAATGCAAGCCTATTCTTGATTTAATTCAGATCATTCCTGTTAGGTTGTGGAGCCTGTTTTCATGTGTGAAAGTGTTGAAGACTGTACACTAAGAGTACTGTACACTTTTCATGTATCCTCGCCTCGAAAATGCACCCAAAATATCGGGAAACGTGCTTTTCTCATATGGGTGAGTTTTTTGACGCATAGGTTTATGGGATAGGTTTTGCCCATGGTTTTGATACCCTCAGTTTTGTAAACCTGCTTAAGCAGTTGTCTATTTATATGGTCTTATGCATATGATAGATGCACAAGCAAATGTATTGCAGATGTGTTTTGAATTCGGCTGTGAATTTTGTAGAGTTTGTTGAGCATAGCTCCAAACGGATCTGGGTATTGTATTGAGAGAGCGGTGGCTTGTAATAAAATTTGAGCAAGTGATTCTTGGTGGACGTAGCCCAAATTGGGTGAACCACATTAAATATTGTCTCTTTGTGTTGTGTTATTTTATTCTGCAATTTTATTTGAGATCTGTAATAATTTATGCATATTAGTTTCTACTGTTGCGATTTTGTGAGGGATTATTCCGCATATTTTATCCCTTATTTCCTAACAATTCCCCATAGTTTGTAAAGATTTGAAAACATCACCTGATGGGGGTGCAACAATGGGTTCTATAATTTTGATAGGTTATGGGATAGGAACCAAATCTTCCAAAAAAGACATCGAAGGCCTTGGTGCTAACTTTCCGGCTTGAATAAGGTTATTTTCAGCTCGAATGGCGATATCATAGGCTATTGGGAGAGTCTATCCTCCCATAGACAGAATCATAGTTGAAATATCATTGTTTAATTATTTAAGATAATAAAGAAAAGCATGGTCAACTTGAGGCTTGAAACTTGCTGGAATTCTTTCCCAAGTTCTAGCAAAATGGATGTTGAAACTAGACATAAATTCATTAGGAGCTCTTTTAATGGTAGATAATTGTTCTATGAGAGATAAATGATTTGAATTATCTTGAAATTGTTCTATAAATTTACCAACTAAATCATCCCAAGTTCTTATGCATCAAATCTCTAGATTTCTATACCATTACAAGGCTTTTCCTTTAAGGGATGCAACTAAAAGTCTCAAAGATACATCCTCATGAGTGATACTATCAAATGCAGATAAGGCTGTAATATATTTAATGTGCTCTGTAGGTGTAACTTGATTTTCACCAGTGAATGATGGAAAAAATTTCATGGCAGCGTTAGGGATGTCATGATAAAATGGGATTACTAATGAGCTACCATTAGTAAAGGTCACAAAATTCCTAGGTGGTTGAATATCCATGTGAAAAAATAGGATTTGAATAGAAAAATTGATACATGGTGAAGGAATATTAGGAGGAGGATTACCAAATCCAGGTCTATTATAAGGCAATGTATTACCAACTCTTCTCCTTCTTGCAAAATTCAAAGGTAAAGAAATAAACTCAGAAGGAATTCCTCTTACCGATGATCTTGTGGTCACTTTAGGCATGCAACATGTTGTAATATTGATTTGAAATTAGTTTTATGGAGTCGCCAAATAGATCCTTACATATTTTAGAATAATTTGTTGTAGCCATCTATCCCGAAAGTAACTTTTGATCTGTTGTAAATCTGTTCTAGATCTATTGTAAATATCTATAACTTACATGTATATCTGATTCGTTGTTCCACTGGGCATGCCAAAAACTATTATCTCTCGATAGTACACCCTATATAGAGATGGATGCAAGTGTTCTGAGATTATAAATTTTATCTCTCTTTGTTAGATACAATGGAAACACCTCAGGTCTGTGGGTATACCTATTTTGAGGTGAGTCTCTAGAATCAATGTCAGTTCCTTATTGATGTATCCTAAACTGATTTTCTGGGGTTTAAGGGTAACATAGGACTATAAAACATGAAACTAAAACTGATGTGGTACACCAAGATTTTATGAGGTCTTTGACTTAGTACATGTAAAATTGATATGGAATGAATTTCTCATGCAGAGGCCAATAGTTTTCTGTAGAATATTAAAGGAAAACACTCAGATGTATTGAGGGAAAATAATCACAACTTTGTTAAATTAAACATAAAAATTAATATCTAGCAGAAATTATTGAAATTTGCAATAGGATAAGATGATTAATAAGGGAATTAACATTCACAAGATTAGTGGGAACATACAGAAGATTACAAATAATTGGAAACATAGAAAATACTTCACATTTAAAGGGAAAAACTGACATAATTTTTCTTTCAGCACTCTTGTTTCTAAAAATTCATCCTTAAAACTAACTCCCTTGTGCTTTACCAAGGCACACAATACTTAGCAAAAAAAATTCACACCCTTCCTTAAAAAAGGCTAAAATTGTACTCGCCCATGCATCTTATTTTTATCCTTTTTTATTAATAAATAAAGGAAAAATAAAGCAAACTAATACAAAGAGGCATTAATAGCCTTTGATTACAATTTAGTCAACTGTTCTATTTTAAATAAAAGCATGGGTGAATAATTTGCTAAGAAAAAGTTTTGCTTGATGATCAAGTCTCCTTTGTTGTGCAAGCAATTTTTTTTCCTTATTTGTTAAAGTTTTCTAAGCTTATTTACTATTTAAATAGTTGTATCATGAACTTTCTGTCATTTTTCTTAAATCTAGGCTTACTTGTTTTTTCTTGGAGTCATTGATTAGAATTCTCTATAAAACTGGTAAGATTATTGATGCTCAACTAGTTTCATTCTTATGGAGATTGTGCATTTTTGACATTTTGGCCCCTCATTCACTTTTGATGCAGGCCCTACACGTGTCTTTACCTGGGTGTCGCGAGTTCACCGCTCAACTTTACTCATTTTTCAAAACAAAAATTAAAGTTTCAAAGTCAGAAAAATACTCTGACGACACACCTATCCACTTTTAAAATTTTGATAAAAGGCTCAATACGTGGGTTTATTTCGTCTTCAACGGAGTCGCGGGTCACTTTTATAATTTTACTCCTTTTTCAAAAAAACTCAAATTCTCAAACTACCACGGCGATCCTCCTCCCCACTTTTTAATTTATCTAGGAGTCATGGGAGTCGTGACTTACTTTATAACTTTACTCTTTTTCCAAAAAAGCTCAAATTTTCAAAGTTACCCGACAATCCACCTCCCTGCTTTTGACTTTCGATGCAATTGACTTTTCGTCGGCAAAGTCACGGGTCACTTTTATAACTATACTCTTTTTTAAAAAAAAATCTCAAATTTTACCTGAAAATCATCGTTTATAATAAAAATAGGCCACATGTCATTTTGTGGGTCTTGGCATTATTTTTATACTTTTATGCTTTTCACCATAATGTATCAAAACAAAAAAAGGGCCCGCGTTCCTGTTTCTTCATAGTTTCAACTATCCAATTATAATTCATCAGGCCTCTAGACCAATTTAACATTTCACAACAATAATGAAAAGTGACAAGTTCACAAAATGGACCCGCCATGCCACATCCAATTAAATATGACTACGTGTCCGCGCATGTTTGGACAAAAATTGACAAAGAAAAAATGAATCTTTAAACTATGGTTGAGTTTCATTAACTCACATCTTAGGTTTTTGTGTTAAAGGTCACTTGAACTATTTTTTGGCTCAACGCCATTGTTGAAGGCCTTCAAGCTCAAATCTACTGCAAAAATGGTTCTCTGTTGGAGTCTTCTATGGAAGGAATTATGTGGAAATCTTTGATGTGTGGCCATCATTCCTAATCATTTTCAAGCTTTGGATCTGGTTCATTTTCTCAAATGGGTGTGATTTTTTTTCCCTTGACTTTGATCTGAACGTTTGGCCTAGACATTGTAATCCCTGACTCTGCTTTAATGGAGATCAATTTCTCCTTTTCATACCTCTTTAGAAATTTTTATCCTTGAAAAAGTAGATCCTTCTAGGTGTGGTCATTGTGGTCATGGCTAATATTTATTAATTTATTGAGATACTTTCCTCACTTTTTGTTAACTCTTATGAGGTTCTGTGAATCAATTTTCTTATTCTTTACAATGTCTTGGAGGTCATCTTCTTTGTCGAGAAGGGATCTATGAGTTATATGTTCATGGTGGTTGCATAACTTAGTTTATTCTAGTTCTATGCAATATCCTTTGAAGGTTTTGGTCATTTCATGTTTCTTTCAAAAAAATGGCTCCCATCTCTAAGATCTTAGTCGAGCTAGTTTTGCTTTTCTAAGTTCTTCTATTGAGAGGAACACCATGAATGTTTCCTTTGAGCTTGGTTATGCATTATAGAATTGATATTTAGCTCGATAGTGAGCATGTATGGATAAGGTCTTCATTTCCCTCTTCTTTTAGTAAGTAATTCCTCCATCTTTCCCTTTCATTGTTTGTTTTAGCAACTTGAAGCTTTGGTTTCTTCTTATATGCTTTCCATTACTTATGGTATTGCTCTCTAAAATTGTATATCTACATATTTTAAGATATGGGTATTCAGGTTCTACCTTGCTAGATCTATCCTTTGCAAACATTTTAAAACACCATTCCTGTGGAGAACAATTTCTTCGAGACTTTTCGACCCACGACATCACCTGGGTTTGCATAATTCTTGGGTCCTGATTTGCTTGAAATCTACTCTCCATCTATGTATTATCCTCTGATACTTTGATCCATCTCTAATTTACTAATACCCATCAATTGGTTTTTGATTATTGACTTGTATATGTACTCTTCCTTGATTTCAAATTGTTTTGCACTTAAATTAATTCTACTCTTGGCTCTTGGGGTATAAAGTTTCACTATTTTTTATATTTGCAAACCCTCTGAGATCTTGTACACATTTGTATAACTGTATGGATGTTGTAAAAATGACTGCAATTTTATACTATAATCTCTAAAAAATACTTTCAGTGTTTAAACATGAATTTTTCCTTTTGGTAGGCTTGTTATAATATTTTACAAATGCCATTTATCTTATCTGTTGGTGCTCATGTTGATATCATTCTGTGTCCTTGAAATTCTTCAGTTTGTGGGTTCTGTCGTGTTTTTTATCTCCCTGTATTGATACATGAATGATCTGTCCTTCGTTTGGTTGCCATGATCTATCCCTTCCTTGGTCGAGGATCACTTAAAACTCCACAATTTGTTTTTTGTTCCTTTGTCCATATGAAAAGATCTGTAACTTGGGCGTAAACTCAGGTTTTTTTCCTTCCTTCAATTTTCCACATTCATGTTTTGTTTTTCCTGTCATTTTTTTCCTAAGTATCTATGGAAATGTGATTGGATGTAGCTTGGAAGATCATATTTGGGCCTTATATCATTTCCAAATTCTCTGTCCTTGAAGAAAGATTCATTACCAAGCACAAATGGTGATTTTATTGCATTTTACGGTTTGACGGGTGTATTTTTCCCGATCAAATTCATATCTCAGAATCCGTGGAAATGTGGCCATTTCTGGTTGGATGCGGCTTGGTAAGGCACTTATAAAACTCTAAGGCCTGATTCAACTCAAAGCTTGTCCGCGTGGAGGGCTGGCGCTCATCTGAAAATTAACCTTTTGGTTTGAGCTTGGAGTTGCATCGAGGAGACATGTGGAGGTTTTCGCTGCCTTTCCTAGACTTAGACAAATTTTTCATGTAGTCGTTACAACTTTGTTGGACCATGGACACGCAGAGGGCCAGCGCTCATTTGAGGATCAGCCTTAGGGTCCCACCTTAACAATTGTGACAGGGAGACATGTGGAGGCTTCCGCTAGCTTCGCTCTATACTTAAATATTTCCAAAGAAATTTTCTAAGCCTTGGGACATGTGAAGGGACTGTCATCACCAATCCGGTACTATGATAATTCTTCACCAGGAACTCCTCGTGCTATGATTATTTACTAATGCACAGCCTTTAGTTTGATGGATGTAATCTGGAAACAAAACAACAACATAACATAAGAATACCATCGACTATGATAAGACGGAATGATGAAAAATCTGAAATATCAAAGTAAATTATAATATTAACATGAAATTGTTACAATCTCACCCATGAGGTACTTCAAGTGTTATTGACTTCACTTGCTTTTCACCAAGACTATGGGAGAAACTTTACAATTACACCTCTTAATGGCTTCTTCAACACACCTTTAACTGATGGCTTCCTTCGCAAACTTCCTATGATATTTCTCACTACTTCCTTCTATGCTAAATGAGGGGGGTGGCCTCTTTATTTATAGAACTTTCAGGCTTATCCATCTTATATCTAAGATAGGATAAGAAATCCACTCCGACGAATCATATTCCATACCTTAACTCTTATTTGTACATGTAAGCTTATCTTTTAAGATAAGATAAACCTTATCATTTCACATGGGTTCCACATTTTTAGACTTTTTACAAATAAAATACATAAAATATTTATGACCTCACTCCTTGTCCTTATTACCAATATAATATTTCTAATTCCTAATTATGTAGACCCTACTTCTCTACTTACCCAAACTTTTACATTTTAACATTACCCAACAACTTACGACAAATATTTACTTTTTACCACAACATTCCTATTATACTTTTTACTATTACTGTACTATACATTATTGGTGGCGTCATACTCGCAGTGCTGTTATCTTCTATTAGACGCTACTACTAATTATACTTAACAACATCCTATTCCTAATAAATACATTAATGAAATAGAAATTACGGAGGAAAATTTTAGTGTTGACATCTTCACCCATCCTAGCTTCTACTCCGTCCTCGAAGTAGACTATTCTGG
Organism: Taxus chinensis; assembly: GCA_019776745.2. NCBI lineage: Eukaryota > Viridiplantae > Streptophyta > Pinopsida > Cupressales > Taxaceae > Taxus > Taxus chinensis. The sequence goes on along the minus strand of CM034147.1, from coordinate 720,921,884 downwards.
TGCTTGGAAAATCTTCAACTTGTCGTGGTTGACCCATTTCGTAATGGGAGTGCCATCCAATTCCTCAAGTCGGTACGTACCATTTTCATGCACAGCTACTATTTTGTAGGGCCCCATCCATTTTGGAAGAAATTTTCTCTGTCTTCTTTTTTTGTATCTGGAATCATATACTAGAACCAATTCATTCACATGAAATGGAGACCACCGGATCTTTTGATCAAAGTATTCCTTCTACTTCATTTTATTCTTATAGCTTGTATCCTTAGCTATTTCCCTCATTTCCTCTAGCAAATGAAGATGTACCAACCTTTCTTTTACTGAATCACTTTCATTCAGTCTTTCATTTTCCATTACTCTGACCATGGGAATATCAAACTCAATAGGAAGAACTGGATCAATGCCATAGGCCAAATGAAATGGGGAGTATCCTGTTGCTGACTTTGATGTTGCCCTATATGCCCACAATGCTGCATGAATCCTTTTATCCCACTTATGTACCTGCAAGGCTGCATCTTTTGCTAGAATTTGACACAACACAAAATTTGTTCATTCCACCTATCCGTTTGTGCTTGGCTTGTATGTTGTTGCCTTCCTGTGCTTAATAGAAAATTTATTGACTAGGGCTTCTACTACCTCATTAATGAAGTGGTTTCCTTGATCTGTTACAGTTTCTAATGGACAACCAAATCTGGTGACAGTGCGTTCATATATGAACCTTGCCACTTCATCCATGGAAGTTGTTTTCAATGGCCTAGCTTCAACCCACTTGGTTAAATAATATGTGGCAACTACAATATACTTATTTTGGCGTGAGGTAGTTGGAAGTGGACCTACAATGTCTATTCCCCACTTTTCAAAGGGACCAAGTGGAAGAATAGGGCATAATGGAGCTGATGAAGTCTTACGGTTACCATGTGTTTGACAAATATCACATGTCTTACAATAATTATAACAATCTTTAAAAAGAGTGGGCCAGTGATAACCTGCATCCAAGATCCTTCTTGCTGTAAGTTGTCCAGAGAAGTGCCCTCCACATGTACCATTGTGGAATTCTTCTAGCAGTTCCTTCCCTTGATCACATCCAAATGCCCTCTTGTACTGTCCATCAGGTCCTATTCGAAATAATACTCCATGTAAAATAGAATATGGATGACTGGCTTGAGTAATCTTTCTCTTAGTCTTTGCATTGGCACCATCAGGAAACTTGAATTCATTCAGATAATTCCAAATATCTATGTATTAACTAGGGATTATGTCAAGGGATAACAATGCTGCATCGGGGAAATCATCATCATCACAAGATGATCCTAAACCATCATAGGCTCGAGAGAGTGCATCTGCATTGACATGCTTCTTTCCTAGCCTATCTATAATATCAAATTCAAATTCTTGTAGCAAAATTATCCATCTTGCTATCCTCCCTGATGGGTTAGGCTTATTTACAATATATTTTAGAGCCTGATGATCTGTTACAACTAGAAATTTTTGCCCTAGCAAGTAATTTATAAACTTCTTTATAGCAAAAATGATAGCCAGAGCCTCTTTTTCAGTTACAGTATAATTTACCTCATCACTGCTCATTTGTCTGCTCCTAAAGTAAATTGGATGTTCATTCCCATTTTCATCCTTTTGGCTCAAAGTAATTCCTAGTGCTGCATCTGAGGCATCAGTGTACACAATAAATGGCTTGCTTCAGTCTGGATTCTTTAAAACAGGTGAAGACACCAGGGCTTCCTTCAATTGTCCAAAAGTTTCATGCACCTTATTTCCTGGTTCATAAGTAACATCCTTCTTCAAGAACTGGGTTAGTGGCTGTGCAATCTTTGAGAAATTCTTGATGAACCTTCTATAGTAATCCACATGGCCTAAAAATGATCTCAACTTACTTCTATTCATAGTAAATGGTAAATCTTTGATTTTTGAAACTTTATCAGGATCAGTACCAATACCATCTCTGGATACAACATGCCCTAACAAAACACCGTTAGAACATCCAAAGACACACTTTGTAGGGTTTAGTGAGGCTTATGCTTCATCTAACCTTTGAAATGATGTCTCCATTTGGTGCAGGTGGTCCAACTTGCTCCCATAGATGCAAAAATCATCCAGAAATACTCTGATGAAGGTCCCAATGTAGGGTTCGAACACCCTATTCATCAAACGCTGGAATGTTGCTGGAGCATTACACAACCCGAAAGGCATAACTCTATAAGCAAACATTCCCCAAGGAGTGGTGAACGTGGTCTTCAGCTGATCTTTCTCTGCTATACAAACTTAGTTGTAGCTGCTATATTCATCAGCAAAACTATAGCACTCCTGGCCAGCTACTTCGTCCAAGATCTGATCTGAAAATGGAAAAGGGTAATGATCCTTCTTTGATGCCTTATTGAGCTTTCTGTAGTCAACACAAATGCGTAGATTCCCATTCTTTTTTATTGAGATCATAATGGGAGAAACCCATTCTGAATTCTCCACAGCAAATATGAATCCTGCATCAAGCAACTTATCTATTTCTTCTTTTACAGTCTTGGAAAAATTAGGATTCATTCTATATGGCATTTTCTTTATGGGCTTAACACCATCTACCAGCTCAAGAGAATGTTCTACCCAACTTACTTGACGGAGTTCTTTGTAATCAAAAGTGAATATGTGTATGTACCTTCGAAAGAGCTGGAGGTAGGATTCCTTCTCACTCTCCATCACAGCATCACCAATATTTATTTGTTGGAGACGATCATCAACTTCTTCTTCAGATAATTTTATGGGGTCATGAGTCGGTGTGACTGGAAGGATATCTATGACTGAAACATCAACCTCACTTTCTTCATCTTCAGTGTCCACTTCACTGGTACTAGAGTAATCAGAGGATGTCCAATCATCAGTTTCATCACTTGAATCCATAGGTTCTGCTTTATGATGCTGAGGGATCACGTATCTTCACCCTCTCTCTACCACGTCCAAGTGTCATGAAACCTTCATTCCTGTAGTTTCTTGCATGAACTCTCCTTAGCCATGGTCTTCCCAGCAACATTGGGTACGCAACAATACCATTTTTCATCACCTGAAATTCTACCACACATACAACACCCATAACAGATATTTCCTCATTTGAAACTACACGTTCTGGTTTAGTTTTTCCCTTATTTAATGACCTTAACATAAGTGTTGAAGGGCGATCAATTTTTAAACCCAACATATTCATTACAGACTCGGTCATTACATTAACTGCAGCACCTCCATCAACTAAGACATCACGAATTGAAATACCATTACATAATGCCTCAACTTGTGGAGCATAGGGATCTGCCTCTGCCTCCAAAACAGGGACCTCAACCTCCTTCCTTCGTCGAGCATTGAGTCCACTTCATAGCTCCCGCCTCTTCTCAGAAGACATAGCCAAGAGTTGACCATATGTAATATTTGCAGGCCTTTTGGACAGATCTTCCAAGATGGAGTATGGTCCTTGCCCCTATGAAATCAGAAAATCCTGCACACCCAACTTTCTTCTCCTATGTTTCTTACTAGTTTCTCCTTTCATCTTCTTAGGATCATTTCCATCTTGATTATATTTTTCTTTCTTTCTTTTTGTTACAAACACATCTACTTCATTATTTCTACTCTTATCTACTACATCAAAAGAATTCACAGGTGCTTTTTCTTTATCAGTATCTCCTTTACCAGATGTAGAAGCTCTATCTGGACAATTATATTTCTAATGACCCTTTTTATAACAACCATAACATACAACTATAGAAATATTTCTTTTTGGACCTCTATCTCCTCCCTGAGAACTAAATTCTTTTCCTTGAAGAAGATTAATAGTTAACTGACCCATCTTTTTGAGCAGATCTTCATACTCAGTAGATGTACTAAGAGAAATATTTGTGCTCACCAGGAGTGGTTGTGGATTATGGACCAAAGGTGCTCGTGTAGGCTCTACTTTAGCAACAATTTCTTTGGGCTCCTCTTCCATGCTTTCTTCTTGCCTTCTTGTAATCTCCTTTGCTTGTTCAATGGTAGCTGGGCGGTTATATTTCACTTGTTGTTTGATCTCTAGCTTCATCCCAAGAATGAAGTGCTTACATAGGAGATTATCCACGCCATTCATAAACCCATACACTAATCCTTCCTTCCGGATCTAGGCATCGAGCTTCCTCCTTAGCTCTAGAACACGAGCATGATAATCCCTTATCTTCTCCTTCTCTCCTTGGGATAGCTTTGTGATCTCGATCATGAAATCTGCATATTTCTGTTGTTCACCAAATTCTTCAAGAAAACTTTCAGTTAATAAATCCCATGAATTTTTCACATTATCACCTAGTGTTTCAAACCACCTAAGTTCTGAACCATCCAAAAAGGTAGGAAAAAATTCAATCCATTGTTCCCTTCTTATGAGGCCATTACAAATACAAGATTGTTTAAACTCTTGAATGAAAAAAGAAGCATCTTCATTAGATTGAGCTGAAAAAACAGGAATCTTTCCCATTTTCAGAAGTAACCACCGTGAAATACCAACCCATAAGTACAATCAACAAGACTTATGTGCACAAATAATTGGAATCACTATACTAGAAAGTGACTTTACACCTTTCTACAGTAAAATAAAAATGACCACAGTAAACTATGGTAAAACTTGACTTACTGCAGTAAAAACTGACTTTACTATGGCAAACACTATTCACGGTAAAAGGTGAAGTTACTGCGGTAAATACTATTCATAGTAAAAAGTGACTTTATTGCAGTAAATACTATTCCCAGCAAAAATGACTTTACCATGGTAACTACTATTCACGGCAAAAATGACTTTACCATGGTAACTACTATGGACAGTAAAAACAAGGTTACCCTCCAATTGATTTTTGACTAAGTGGGAATATCTCTCCAGAAAATCCACCAACAAGGAATGGTCCCGGCAACGGAACTAAAATGTCATCACCAATCTGGTACTATGATAATTCTTCACTGGGAACTCCTCGTGCTAGGATTATTTACTAATGCACAGCCTTTAGTTTGATGGATGTAATCTGGAAAAAAAACAACAACATAACACAAGAATACCTTCAACTATGATAAGACGGAATGATCAAAAATCTGAAATATCAAAGTAAATTATAATATTAACATGAAATTGTTACAATCTCACCCATGAGGTACTTCAAGTGTTATTGACTTCACTTGCCTTTCACCAAGACTATGGGAGAAACTTTACAATTACACCTCTTAATGGCTTCTTCAACACACCTTTAACTGATGGCTTCCTTTGCAAACTTCCTACAATATTTCTCACTACTTCCTTCTATGCTTAATGAGGGGGGTGGCCTCTTTATTTATAGAAATTTCAGGCTTATCCATCTTATCTCTAAGATAGGATAAGAAATCCACTCTGACGAATCATATTCCATACCTTAACTCTTATCTGTACATGTAAGCTTATCTTTTAAGATAAGATAAACCTTATCATTTCACATGGGTTCCACATTTTTAGAATTTTTACAAATAAAATACATAAGATATTTATGACCTCACTCCTTGTCCTTATTACCAATATAATATTTCTAATTCCTAATTATGTAGACCCTAATTCTCTACTTACTCAAACTTTGACATTTTAACATTACCCGACCACTTACGACAAATATTTACTTTTTACCACAACATTCCTATTTTACTTTTTACTATTACCGTAGTATACATTATTGGCGGCATCATACTGGCAGTGCCATTATCTTCTATCGGACGCTACTACTAATTATACTTAACAACATCCTATTCCTAATACATACATTAATGAAATAGAAATTATGGAGGAAAATTTTAGTGTTGACAGGACCAAGTGGACACTTGGATGCTTCCGCTCACTTGGAGGACACTTGGAGGTAATTTTCCAAAGCAATTTTATTTTGAAGAAACACCAAAAGGATACTTGGATGCTTCCGCTCACTCTACCCTTGCTTGGAATTTTTAATGGCCAAGGAAAACTGTCTCGGACCCTAGACACATGGCGCTTTCCACTGATCCTTCAAATTTTTTATCAACTCTGCCAGAATAAGACATGTGATGAGCCTGTGCTTATTCAGGCTCTCCGCTTTTGAGGACCATACCAAAGGTGCACCAAGGTGACATGTGGAGGCTTCTACTGGCTGATTTTTTACTGTGACTTTTTCAAAGGTCAAAAGGCATTTTTCCTAGGCCCAGGGCATGTGGACGGCCCGTGCTTTTTTTGAAATTTACCCCTGTAGTTCTCCTTTGTAGTTGCGCTAAGAAAACACATGGACGACTATGATATAAAGTATAAAAGGGGTATAATAAATGGTTTTTGTGTATTGCGTTTGTTTTTCTGCCACTTTTACTCTAAGACTCTTAGAGATGTGAATACACACTGTTTTTCATCATTTTTTATGAAACTCCTTGTCATTTTTGTCTGCAAAGTGCCATTGAATGGATTCAAAACTTAATTTGTGAGTCTAAGGATTGTTAAGATAGATATTTTGAAGTTGGAATTGCTCAAACACTTACAAAAACATGAATTACCAGAGAATATGGATGCGGGGAAAATATGTAGAGGAAGAAGAGGGAAAATGATGATATGATTAAGGTTGTAAGCACAAAGGATGGAAAAGGTGTTTCCTCGAAAGAGAAAAAGGATTGCCTTTCAGGTCCAGCTGTGCAGAGCCTATGGAAAATTATAAAAAAGGGGATTTCTCATATGACAGAATCAGAATGATTAAAGGGACTATCAAAAGGATTGTGGCATAACATCCTAGTCATTAGTCGAGGGTCTAAGAAATGTGATTAATTCAAAATTGGTCCACCTAGCAGCATTTGGATGTGAATTTGTTAAATGTTGCTTTCTTAGAAAAAATTGGGTAACAAGCAAAGTTCATGTTATCTCTTGAAAGTGCACCCTATAGAGAAATGGCTGCATGTTTTTAAGCTTGCAGAATTTGATCTCTCGCTTTCGTAGATACAATGGAAACACCTCATGTTTGTTGGGTATACCTGTTTTGAGGTGAGTCACTGGTATCAAGGCTGGTTCCTTATTGATGTATCCTAAACTTACTCTAGGGTTTAAGGGTAAAAAATGACTATAAGGTAATTAAAACTAAGGTGATACACCAAATTTGTATGAGGGATTTGACTGAGTATATGCACAATTGATATGTGAAAGGATTTTTGATGCACGAACCAACAGTTCTTGTACAGAATATCAAGGGAAAAACACTTGGATGGTATTGAGGGAGATTATCACAACAATACTTCTAAGCTAAACATGCACATTAATATCATGTAGAAATTACTGATTTTGCAATGGGGTAAGATGATTAATTAGGGAATTTGCATTCACAAGACTAATAGAAACATACACAAGACTGCAAGTAATTGGGAAGGTAGAAATACTTCACACTCAAGGGAAAAACTGGCAAAAATTGCTTCAGTACTCCTATATCCAAAAAGTTCCTCTTGTGCTTTGCAAAGGCACACAATATATAGCAAAATAATTCCTCACCCTCTTCCTAAAAATAGCCTAAGGCTTGTACTCGCCCATGCATCTTATTTTTATCCTTTACTTAATAATAGATAAAGGAATAAAAATAGAGCATGTAATTACAAATAGGCATTATTAGCCTTAATTACAATACAATCAAACTGAAGTTGATTGTTCTATTTTTAAGAAAAGAAGGGTGAATAATTTGCTAAAAATAAGATTGCTTGCTAGGCAAGTCTCTCTCCATGGGCATGTAACTTTTGTCTCCTTCTCTGTTCTGACCTCTTGTGAAACATGCAAAAATAAATCCTTGTTCAAGAAAAAAATTATTACAATAATTGTAATATTTTGCAAAGTATAAACATCATGTGGGGACCACCTACCATGTGCACATGTTCTGATATTGACATCTCCTTCAAAATGGTCACATGAGTGACACTTTCCAAATCAACTCTAGCTCCTTGAAGTGGGGACCACCTTCACATTACCAGGTTTGGCCACCTTTGTGGACTTAGAAAGTATAAAAAGGGGCGACCATTTTACATTACACATGCCATACTATAGTTCTACCCCCTTTTGATAAATACATGCATGTATATCTTTCGGCCTTTGCATTTGAAAGTGTATAGTTTGATATTTCACCTTTTCTGGTGATTATTGATGGCATGATTAGGTCGGCATTTGAATTTGAAAGCATACACTATGGTTGGACTTTTGAAAGTCATTGCAAATGATTATTTATTTGATTTGATGATGTGGGCTGGCCCCTTCTCCACGGTGACTCACCCCTCCATGCATTTTGTCGGTGGCATATGCAACTCAATGCTGAGTTTGCTTTGAAATTGTTGATCATTCTGGGCCATTGATTTCATCTCTTTTTGATCACGATTCGTTGATCTTACACCTGCGGTTAGGGTTTCAAACTGAAGCATTTAATTTGCAGTTGGTGGGAACTAACCATGGTTAATCGTTTTGAGACTTGAGCTCTATCCTCGGCCTTTGATCTTCATCCTTGATACTTTTTGATCGTCGATGCTTTAACCGCGGTTGAGTCCTGTTGACTCGTCTCTCGAGTTTTTCTTGCTAAAGGGTGGCTTCGACCATAATGATCACTTCATTTGGTTTTTGTGATGCAGGTGAATCCCTGGAAATTTTTTTCGATGCCATTGTTGAGGCTCACTGTGCTCAACTTTAAGCATTTCCCTAGCCTGTGGGGCCCTGTGACTTTGTATCTGGTATATTTCCAGCCGTTCTTTCTCCTTTTGAGCTTTCTGTGTGAGATTATGAAGGTGGCCACCATTATTGTTTCTTCGAGCTCGATTTTTTGTCATTCTTTGGTCTCTGTGATCTATTGGAGTTCTGCAAGGGTTTTGAAGCTCAGTTCTTCTTTGGTCTTGCATCACTGCTTGATGAGGTTGGTAAGTTTTCCAATCCTTGAGTTTTCACTGGTATTTGGTTCTTACCACTTTGACTTCAAAACTGATACCCATTTTCTTTTGCATTCCTTTGTGTGATCTCTTGGATGACTTTGGTCATTTTTGAGTTGAACTCATTCTGGGTCTGGTCATTTTAGTTCTGAGATCGATGATATCTCAAGGGTTTTCTCCACTTCGATTTAACCAGTAAGTTTTTTACTTCTTTCTCTGACTTGGTACCCATTAATGGGTCTGTGATTAAAAAACAAGATCTGTACTTTTCTTTCTTATACTGACAATTTGAAGGTGATTGACCTTAAAAGAATGTTAACCTCTGAAATGCTTGAATACTTTTCAATTCGGATGTGTGTGCCATTTGACTTAAAGCTTTTCTATCTGAGCCTTTTGTTCTGAATAATAAATGGATATTATTATTTTCTCAAACATGTTAGATCTGAATGTTTACTGTTATGGGTATTCAAACTCCTTCATTCCTTTTAATTTTGTAATTTGTTCTTGAGGCTAATAATATTTTTGAAAAGTTGAAATCCACTTCATACAATCTTAGTTTTGCATTTTCTGATTTCATTCAACCATTAATATTCACCTGGTCTGTGATCTATTCGTTTCGCGAAAACACTCTGAGTTTTGTAAGTTGATTCCTTTTGACGGTTTCGCTAATCATTTTTCTTTTCACTAATTTGGTTCATCATGGCTTGAGGAAGACATTATTTTTACTGATTTAACTTTGAGGAAGACATCTTTTGTAACTCCTCGAATTGTTTCTTTTAATAACTCAGATCTTGGTATTCCTCCTTTGATATGGATATTTACCCCATTATTTCACCTGAAGATGGAGATTCTGTGCTCTGAAACTGTAGATGACTTCTCCTCTGAGATCAAGTTCTGATGTGGACGTTCCTTTTCACTCTTCTCTATATAATCTTTCCGCTTCATCATTTGAGCTAAGGTTTTACAATAATAACACCCGGTATTTACAATGGGGTCCTCAGTTAAAACATTACTATTGCATTCTTTGATCATGGGCCTTGAGTTATTATTGCCTCTCTTACTCTGAGCTCGAATTGGTACACTCTTCCTTAGATATTCTTTAAATATGGGTTACTTCAACCTTGACTGTTCTGAGTCTATCAGATATTTTGCATTATAAGATTGTCTCTGATATTTTGCTTTTCTCTATTGCCAATATTATGTGAGCTCAGATCTGTTCAACTGGTAAGTTTATGACTCACTGCATAAAGCTCTGTTTTGAGCTCAAGACCTGGAAAATGACTTTGGTCTTTTAATATTCTGAAAAGGTGAGCCCATGGCCTTAAATATGATGGTCATCTTTTATTTGTATCACCGAGTAAATAGCCCGGCCTTTTCGAGAGAATTTGTAACTTGTTTAAAATTGTGTCAATTACTTCCTTGAACACATTCCTTGAAGATTTGGAAGTTTGTATCTAGAACCTTCCTTTGACTGTTATGCTTTTGTATTTCAGAAAAATGGCTTCACTCTACTTGTCTGTCATACTCCACTGATATTGTAGCATCTTTGTATTCCTTCTGAATGACTTCTATCTTCGTAAACTATGAATATTGCATTCAATTTGATCTCTGAAGCTATTACCTGTAGTATTCTGTGTAGTTGATACTTGATTAATTTCAAGACTGTACTTATAGAATGTTGTACTTGTAAGATTTATCTAGCAACTTCATCTCTCTTCGGCTGTTTAGGCTTATAATGAATGCTCCAAAATCCTTCAGTTTGATGACTGAAAGTATAGTTCCCTTTCTTTTTCTACCTAAACATTGTGTTTGATCTTTATTAGAACTTTTGTATGCCTGCTGGAAAATTTAAAATGTCCATTTTACATGGCGAAGCCCTAGCAAAATTTTCCCAAAATTCTTTAATTTATTCCTTTTCAGCTGTAGTAGTTGTATTTTCTGATTCAGGATACAGAATGTAACACTTTTCTATTAAAGCTTGATTTGTTGTTTGGACATTGAATCATAATAACTGTTGTCTTGATCATGTCATGCTTTCTTTCTTTTCTGTATCATTTATTTGATTTACATAGTCCTTTTAAAGCATGTGATAGTTGAAAACAACATGATGAAAAGTTGTAAATGTCCATTTTACATGGCGAAGCCCTGTCAAAATTTTCCCAGAATCCTCTTTTCATTCTGTTTTAGTTGTAATCCTTTCTTTTCAGTTAACTTCAGCTTCTTGACATTTGATTCTTCCTCTTTAGTTGCAAACTAAAACATGTATTTCTATCTTCTAGTCTCTCTTCTGTATTATAACTTCTTCCATTTTAGAACGGTTACTGAAACTTTGAGTTACATTCTTCCTGGCTGCAACTTGAACCTGCACACTTAAGAAAACAGTTAGAAAATACTTAGGCTTTTTGGCCTCTCTTATGTCCATGTTCTTCTTTTATTTTCTCTTTCTTCTTTATGAGTAAGTAGAGCATGTATGCAGTCTGATATTCAAGTAAATTACATCTCCTATTTGAAGAGATTCATATGCACGAACTAGGACAGTGTAGGAATATGATTTGATCCCTGAGCTCATAGCTAATAGTTATTCTTTTCTTCTTTTCAGGTACAATGGCTTCTACAATGGAGATGAAGAAGGAACAAAAGATGGATATGGAGATGCTTTAATCGAAGAAAGAAATCCCCAAGGTAATGATGGGTTCACTCATACTCCTTTACTTTCTCTTTCATGCATGTGTACCTTTTATTTCAGTAGTTGTACTTTACTTTCCAGTTACATCCCATGGCTTGTGTGGGGAACATTTGAAAATTCCTTATGAATAAAACATTGAATTTTGTAAATGAGTTGTATATTTATTTTTGCATTTCAGCTTTCTGTATGAATTGTATGATGAACTAAAAAAATCAGTCATTTAATTGAATGTCTTAATCATGAAGGAAAGAACATTAATGAGAAACTATAACATTCAGTAATGAACTCTGATTTATGTAATCTGCACCTATGTTTGTTGTCCCAAAACTCAACACTTCACCTATTCTACAATTTGGTGTCTTCATCAAGACAACACAGCTGTCCTTTGGGGCCCTTGTGTTCTTTTGCTGAAGGTATCATGAAATTGTAGACTATGTGATCTGTTATGTTTTGTAACAACACACATAGCTGCAGATTTCATGTAATCTTTTAAATTAATTAGCAATAACGACATAATATGAAAAATCTCCCCTAGCTTAGGTATACTTCACTAATGATATCCATCGTAACGAAAGTTTCAAGTTGCCCGTTTTTGCACAAGTGCAAAAATTGTCAGCAGGTCCCTCGAATATTCTTCACTTTTGGGGGTAAAATTGAGAGAGTGAAATGTATAAATGCAATGAGAATACTCTTGCAAATGGTCGGGGCGTTTAATTCTTAAGACAAAATTTGAGAAAAACCATCTTCATAAGAGACCAATCCTAGATAACCTATTAATTTTTTCTGTGTTAGATTTTCTATAATGTCAAGTTGGTTATAGATGTATAGCCATTGATGAGCACTGAGATTTCTCTGGAAGCTTTCCCCTGCTGATGAATTTAAGAAATTTTGAAATTAATTTGTGTCAATATTGGAGCAATTAGTGTCTGCTTTTTTTCAAAATGTTTGTAAATAATTTTTCTTGTTCCTATTGCAATATTACATTGAAATATTTGTGAAATCACACAAGATCTCATCCATGTGATAGTTTAGTGGCATTTGCAATTTCATTTCAAGAATATCCTTCATCTTGTGATGAGATAAATGATTTAAAATCACTTCACTGTCATTTGTTGATAATATTGTTTGTAAGTCTTTGGGTGTACGTTAGGCATGATTGATCAAATATTTTGGTGTTTAATTGATTTTTTTTAACTCAATCCTTCATGTTAGATTCTCAAATATTGTGTGAAAACGTGCTGATCTGGGCCTCCATTGAAGCACACCTTCTAGTTGAAGGAATGTCTTAACTATTCATATACTTGTGGTTTTCGTGTTTTACATAACTTGGCCTTGTTGGGTTTGGCTCATTCTTTACTTTGTTATACGATTTTAAATATCCTGAACCTACATAGCTTGATGTCTAAAAATTTATGTTTATTCTTTGAAAACAAGTATTAAGCTCCATTCACTGTTGTTCTTAAAAATACACCATTAAGTGCCTATGTTATTTTTGATAATCTTTATCCGTTGATACCTTGAGCTTTAATCAGAGATTACTTGAACGTGTTCATGATGATTGTTACCATTTTAAAATTTTGGTGAGAACTATACTTTTGGGAATTCCTTTGAAACTTAATAAATTGGGATTTGTTTTGCTAGGCTCCTCAATGCATTATGTTTTCTTCTCACCTATTCATAGTTTTATATTTGAAGCATAGTGAAATTTTATACCATTTATGTATATTTTATGATGGAATATGAAAGTGTGCACTTGTAACTTGATCTAGCACTATAACAATTTATTTAGATGCTTCATGGCTTCTTGTTGGGGCTGAAATCTGGTAATTGTTATCTTTGATCATGCCATGCATTATCTACTATCTACATTACTGTTTCATTTATATACAACTTTTAAAGCATGTATTAGTTAAAAACAACATGATGGAAAGTTGTAAGTGTTCAATTTTCATGGCGAAGGCCTGTCAAAAATTTCCTTGACCTCTTTCTCATTTTGTTTCAGATGTAATCTTCTTTTTCCAGTTAACTTTAGGCTTTAAATTTTGATTCTTTTGCCTCACCTTTGAGTTCCATTCTTCCTTCATACCAGTATGTACTTGTTAATTATCTACTTCATGTACCATAGGATAGAAGTCTTTGAACTTTGCAATCTTTATCTCTAGTGAGGACTGTAAGACATGATTTATTTCTTCTTGGCTGCAACTTGTACCTACATACTTAAGAAAATAGTTAGAAAATATTTAGGCTTTTTGGCCTCTCTTGTATCCATGTTTTTTCTTTTCTTCACTCTCCTTCTTTCTGAGTAATAAAATCATATATTTTTTTTGATATTCATGTAATTTATATCTCCTATTTTTTAAGATATCCATATGCACAAGTTACGATAGTATAGGAATATGGATGTACCTTGAGCGAATAAACTAATAGTTCTCTCTTTTCTTTTTTTAGGCATAATGCTTTCAGCAGTGAAGATGGAGTGGGAACAAAGCTAAAGATGAAAATGCATCAACCAAAGGAGAAACCTCCAAGGAAATGATGGGTTCACTCATACTCCTTTATTTTCTCTTTCAGACATATGTACCTCTTATTTTAGTAGTTGTAATTTACTTTCCAGTTACACCCCACGGTTTGTGTGGGAACATTTGAAAATCCTTATGAATAAAAACATTGAATTGTGAAATTGAGTTGTGTATTTATTTCTTATTTCTTCTTTCTGATATGGTTTGTATGATGAATTAAAAAACCTGATAACATAATTGAATGTCTTAATCATAAAGGATAGAACATTAAAGAACACCTGTAACATCCAATAATGAACTCTGATTTATGTAATCTACTTTCATGATTGCTGCTCCAAAACCTAACACTTCATCTATTATGCAATTTGGTGTCTTCATCAAGACAACACAACTATCATGCGGAGCTTTGTGTTCTTTTTTTGAAGATAGTCATGAAATTGCAAACTATGTGATCTGTTATGTTTTGTAACAGTAGATATAGCTGCAGATTTCATGTAATCATTATTGATTCAACAGTAACAAATTTTTCTGAAATAACCTCCCTTAGCTTATGTATACTTCAACAATGCTATCCATCATAACGAAGTTTCGATTTGCCCATTTTTACACAAGTACAAAAACTTTCAACGCAAGAGATGCAAATATGGAAAGTAACCCAAAATCCATGAAAATCATCAAATAAATAGAAAAGGGATGTGAGGATGATGAGGTGGCTACATTTAGGATGCCATTTCATCATCCCTCCATTCCAACGCACAATTCAAACACCAAACCCAAAGAAATTGAATTCACATGTAAGACTTATGACATGCCCACATGACACTCCATCTTGCACACCATGTTTATCAAGCACAAACTTAAATGTGGTTACAAGTGCAATTATTTACCATTTTTACCACCCCAAAAATAAAATTAAGCCTAAAATTAACTTCCCGTACCATAGGTATGGTTGTTGGATGAATGTAAGAGGCATGGGACAAGCTTAGCTTATCCCACAAGCCTCTCAAAAAGCCTCCCAATTCAAAATCTGAATTTTGAAGTTGGAAAAGAGTAGACAACAAAAAACCCTACACAAATCTAATTTACATCCACAATGTTTCAAGGACCATCTACCATATTTATCACCCACATGTCATATCTTCCATGTTAATTTAATTTAAGATAGAATAACTAATTAAGGTATATTCGCAAGTGTTAATAAAGCTACAATATTTCCCAAATAATTAAACACATGCACGACAAATTCAAAAAAATAAAAATTAAAAGAAAAAAACACTTTACATCCATGGTTATATAAATGAGGTTACCACCCTATGGGAACTACCTAGTAAAGCATGCAACAACAAAACTTAACATTATACACACATTGTCAAATTTTTTCCATGTTGCACAACACATGACATCCTTTTGTTGCTGGTCCCCTAGCCCCTATTTTGTATGTAATAAAATTTCCCTAAAACACAATCAAAATACCTCTTTAACCCTATGGATACATCAACAACATTACGAATAATATACATATAAAAATCAATAATCATCATATTAATTAATTAATTTTAACATCCATAAAATCATAATTCTACTCAAAACATCCAACATAGGTAATGCATCCATAATATGACATGTTAGAATAAATCAAAACACTGCAATCAACATATATAATTATCCATCAACTTCATCTAGGGCATCATAATCAAAATGTAAATCAAAACATGTCAATAGTCCAAATATTTGCATAGTCTATCATCTACTAATCAAGATATAATAATCAAAATGTCTAAGTATCAATCCAATAGTAATAACATCATAATGAAACAATTTCGAAGAGGAGTGGGCACTACAAAAATAGTTATGGTTATAATATTTCTTTAGTTTCTTAACAATGTGGTAATATGGGCAAAGATCAAGCACTGATAAAATACAAATGCACAAAGAGACCAATTGTGTGAGTAAGTGGAACCAAACATGAGCCAACATATAGCTTGTATATTGAAAACATGAAAAATAGATTTACAATTGGCTTATAATAAGGAAGTAGGGAAGTGTAACCACTTCTTTAAAATGTGGATATTTCTAATTCCTATCTATCCTGATGAAACTTAAGTAGGATAAATACTTGTGTACCAGAAACCATGGAATGGAATAAAAAACCTACACTAATACACTACCTAAGTATAAATTAGGTGGGTATAAGAAATGGGTTCCTGAAACATGCCTTGATGAGGTACCCAAGTAAAAATAAAATACCTCATAAAGTAGAGAACGTGTAGGAAAATATTTTCCTCAAAAGGGAGAAAGGAGAAATATATAGAAAATATCCCTCAATATATAATCCTTCCTAGAATAACATAGAGAATCCCTACTAAAATAGAGATATAAAGAGGGGGAGAAGAGAGGACTCAGAAGACCCACAACAAGGCCTCATGAAATCCCAATAAATCCCATAGATATAGAATACATTTATCAAAAGAGGAATAAGTGAAGACGGAATCCTAATTATGAATGCTAAAAGTTAAAAAATAAGAAAGATCAAAGGCAGAGGAAAAATGAACATGCAGAACATCGTGGAACTTTTACTATTTTTTTTTTTCATTTGGTAGATCACCAACGAAATCATGTACATGATGTTTGTGTTTTTAGAGTCCTAATTTTATTATATACAAGATTTTCATAAGGAAGAGGTATAAAATTCTACGATACAAGAGGAAGTGTGCCTGAAGATGGAGAACATAGATAGGAGATTCTTAAACCTCTAATGAATGACTAAGAGGGAGTGTGGAAATTTCGGATGTTTTTAATTATCCTCTAAAACCTCATCACTTTCTTCATCATCGGGACTGAAATTATCAAATTTTTCATCTTTAATACTCTCATAATTTTTACTAGAAGAATAATCAAAATGGTTCTCCCTTTTTCAATCCAAATCCTGAAAACTATCATCAATACCTAGTGAGTACAATTTGATTGGAAGTGAACTAGAAGTGAAGTGTTAGGGCCTAAAATCAAAGTTATCTCCTCATTTATAAAGGAATCATCATCTCACGAAATGTGTGGGAGTATTGATCTACTCACCCCATTTCAACTATGGAGTCACTATACAACTCCCTAATAAATAAATAATCTTGAATGAACTCAACCAAATTTTTTGAACCATTATGTGTGATCTGATATATTGATATGAGATTAGTTGAGAATGAATGTGTACAAATATTATAATAAAATATCCCATCACCTATTTCAAGTAGACCTCTTTCATATACCTCATAAAAAGTGTGATCAATAATAAAAATACTTAATGTAAAACATGGCTTTAAGAAAGTGATGAAAACCTCTAATAAAGACATGTGGAGTGAAGAACTTAATTTATGAACCCATTCAGTAGGTTGAGGTACAACTACTATAGGTGATTTTCCCTTAGCTATCCCTTTATTGTTTTATTTTCCTTTCAAAATTCTTAAACATATAAACTATGTGTGTTTTAATTGAAAATATTGATATAATTCTCTAGAATGTGTTTCATGTGCTCAATTTGTTTCTGCACACAATTATGTTCATCATGTCTAGGTTTTCTACAAGAGACACATTTTACCCTCTCTTTCTTAGGTTTTTCTTTAGAAGAGGAGGTCTTAAGGGAAATTTTTAGATCATTCTTTTTCTTATTGTGTTATTTTATATGTTTCTTATTTTTATTTGTTTGAAGCCTTCAGTTTTTCCTATGCACTATATACAGCATCTAAATTAGAAGAGTTTGGAATTCCCATATATATGAGCTTATCTTTCTCCCCAGTCAAGAAGGCATAAAAAAATATAAGAAAAGACATTTTCTTTGTGGCTTCAAGGGAAATCATAGTTGTATGGAAAAAAAAAATGAAAACTGAATGGTCTAGACCCAACTTGGAAAGAATAAAAACTATCAAATGCTCATCATTTATTTATATCCCGTATTTTTCAAATGCAATCCAAGCTATTTGATTATTTTAAATAATTCTCATATATTTTAAAATTTATTTTGCTAAATACAATAATGTAATTATTCAATTCATGAACCCTCATTACATCTTACTTTATAAATATTTCTTTCAATATGGTGTGTATGTCACTAGGGTGTGTTGGAAGGTTCTATGTGAAATAATAAATTAGGAGATACAAATAGGAATAAGAAATATGTGATGCTCATCACATATGTTAGAAATTTAAATTTTAGGGTCATCTGATGTTGATCAGTTTGAAGAGCCAGTGTGATTCTGTATAAACCGTTACTTCCAGAGAATATTTACATTTTGATTTCTAATCACTATAGTTAAATGGTGGGAGAAGAAGAAAAAAATTCTTATCCATGATATAGAAGAATATATTTTAAAAAATAATAGTGCATGATAGAACACAACATAGTCGTGTCTGCCGACCCCCGCGAAAGATTGTAACTTTACAATTTACTTCATATATAATCATTAGATGACAAAAAATATATATTACATGATGAACATGAAAATAAATATAAAACGAAAGTAAAGGCCTCATAAAAATACACACTTTCAAAAAAATAGTTCCTCAAAAAGAGTTTCCAACAGAAATTTATGCCTCTTATAAGTTTCTTCAAATTCTAAATTTTGATAATTTCTCAAGTGTCTTAAATAGAAAATTCACCCATTTAACTCTTAGAAATCTCAACACTTTCTTCATCACTTTTAAAAAAACGTTTACCTCTCACGATTAAATCTTGTTTGTGTTGGGAATGACCAACCTATAAACTCACTATTACAATTCAATAAGGCTAGAAGGTGTGGTGGCATGGACTTTTCCAAATTTCTAAATTCATGCATAATATATTTTCACCTTTCGTGGGGTGCTTCATGCTTTTTTTGTCTCAATATTCTCTACAACTTATCCAACACACCAAAGAATGTCAAAGGTGTCAGTGGTTAGGTGGACCAAAAATATTTTGATTCATGGAAGTGAACTAGGTTGAACCCTCGGTCTATGTATCAGGGATATGACCACCCATGTACAATAGTTTCCTCACCCTCCATGTAAGGTGTGTAAACAATTTTCCATGGCCTCAAACTGGATACCACAATTAAAACTATAATTATTCATATAGCTAGATAGAATAATTAAAGTAACCATATATACATACTAGGCTTACATCTAGGTACAATGTACAAAGAAGATATGGTATGACCATTTAGATAATTACAAAAATTGTAAACTACACTTTGGAAGATATAAAAACCAACCTCAATAAGGAATGTGTGTATTGGGTCTATCAAGTTGAAAAACACCCTCTAATGTTTTGGTAAAACCTGAAAAGACCTAGAAAACTTAAACTCTTTTGCAATACTAAATACAACCAAATATACCCCAGATGACCAAACATCCCTAAAAAAGACAATATTTTTGCATGCTTCAAAGCATACTTGAGTTTATTGTTGATCCTAGGGTTTTGGAATGATCCAAAACAATGGAACTTAGTTTTTATCACTAAATAATATATAAAATTAATACTATCTTGTAAAACCACACATTTTCCTTCACTCTATTCTTATTCTTTAAATCATGCAAAGAATCAAGACAAGATCATACTTATACATAAAATGATATGTAATAATAAGTTTGAAATAACTCAAGATTCTATAAAACTAAATATAACAAAACAATTGCTTTTAATTACCAAAATGAGCTTGGATGCCATGTAAGAGGTTTTTCCAAGTTATGGGTACTAATAAAATACAAATGTGAAAAGAGAGTGATGTTGCTAGAGAGGAACAAAACATGAGCCAAAAGATAACTTGTATATTAAAATCATAAAAAATAGCTTTACAAGTTGTGTATAAACTAGAATTTATGAAGTGTAACCAACATCTAAACAGGTGGATAAGGATAAATCCCATCTATTGTGATGAATCCTAAGAAATATAAATACATTTGTAGGAAAAACCATTCAATGGAGTAAAAATCCTACACTAACAAACTACTCATAATCCCATCATGCTTAATAATAAAAATGATGAAATTGATATGAAAGATAAAATGATTATGCTAATCCTAGAATTAATCAAAGAATTAATTAGAATATCAGGTACACACACTCATGAACATTCAATCCACCCATAATTAGAAAACCCAACCTCTTACAATAAAGAAAATATTCATTCATAATTAAATATTCACTTCTATTTAAATTGAAAGGTAATTATCTAGACTAATATTCATTCCATACAATTTTGTTGTTTATGTCACCACTCATAAATCTTAAAAATTACATGAAATACTCTTCAACAATACAAGGCAGTACCTTATTATAAAACAGCATAATAAATCAGCAAGTTTTCCAAATAGACACACAAAGAATGAATGAGATCATCACCAAATAAAGAAATAATTATGGAAGAAGTGGAGAGGGAGAGTATTGTAGTGCTCGACCATATAGAAAACAAATTAATAATAATAATAATTGCGTTTGGTGGAAATTGATGGATTTGGTGGTGGCAGGAGTGGATTGAGGCGTGAGGCAGTGAGTGTCAGGAGATTGATGGCGTGTTGTATGGTATGGGGCGCCCATTCTGGATAAACATGGAGAGAGGTACATCTTTAACGTTCTTTCGGACATGTCATTTCCCTTGCATAATAATGCATTCACTTTAGTTGAGATCCGGGAGGCATTGACCACGCAGAAACCCAAATTCATGTTGCAGGTTTAGCACTAATGGATAGTTTCAGTGAGGTAAGTGTGAGATGGAGATTACTGGTGGATGACATTAGCATTGGCGCTATTACAATGTTTGACCAAATGAAAGAACGAGGTAGATTATGATGGAATACGTTTTTGGCAATGTTCAGAAGACATGGGATGCCTCACGGGACAGACACACTATTTCACCTATGCAACAAATAGGTCTCCAACATGATCAGTTTAAGTTTTCATGCGTTCTCTTGGCCCATGCTAAAATACGAGCACTAGAACACGTCATAACTTTAATGGCTTTGAATTTTTTTCCTTGCCCTGCGTTCTCCACTTCTAAAGATGACTTAAGGTCTTCTAAATGTTTGTCAAGAAGCATTGACAATAGCTGAAGTAGATGAGATTGTGTTAATTGGGAAATTCATGAACCCCAAGTTAGTTGTGACATTGACTACGCTTTGAACTGTGTGTATTGAGCTTCTATGCACAGTCATGACATGAGCTGATTTTAAAAATACAAACTACATTGAATTACGACCCAGGATAATTTCAATGTTCTTTAAGTCACTCACTTGTCGGACTCTTGAAGTTGTTTTTATAGTAAATGAGGCACTTTTTCAGGTTATCCAGCAACAGAAAATGCCCAAAGATCTCTTACAACACAGTCTTAGGCTGATATTGGTTAATTTGGCACATACCAAAAGCCTCACAATGCAACTTTTTCAAGGTATGTGTTGAAGAGGCTTCCTCAGCATGCACATAAGGAGAAATAAGAGACAATTTAAGTACTTCACATGTTAAAAGGGTTGTAAATAATGTTGATGAGGAAAAACAATGAACCCCGTAGGCAGAGTTTCGAAGGAGTTCTGGATTTTCTTGCTAGAGAGCTATTCAATCGAAATGCAACATTGATTGTTACAAAGAATTTGCAGTAATGTTTAACATTGCTTGCCAGCAAAACAGGGAGTTAGGTTTCAAAGATACTTGAGCTTCCATACCAACCACTATTGTAGCCTCTTATTGCGCGTCCTCTTCGTAGTAAGAAAATTGAACAGTAGATAAATCTAATAGCTTTTTGAAACAAGCATTAGCTGTGGAAGGAGATCCCAAACTTTATTCTTGATCACCTCGGGATGGATTTGAGTATCTCCGACGAGTAAGGTTTCAGGTGTGGAGAGTGGAGAAGAGACTGATTTTGAGAAACGAGACTCATTTTGAGTAGGGGATACTGTTTTCATTAGAGTAATATTATTTTTCTTAGCTAAGTGCAGTTAGCCTAACCCTAAGCCTAAGACCAAAGTTTATTTTTGTACAATGCATTGTGTTTTCTAATGAAATATCTCTTGTAAATGGAAGAGAGAGAAAGAGAGAGAGCTTCGTGGAATGCTCGTGAACCCACCTAGAGTACCTCTTGCACTACGAATCTTAATATTCTAAGACATGGTCTCCTTACCTTCTCCTTTTATAATTTTCGTATTTTGGTTCTCCATTTGTATTATAACAAAAATAGTTAACCAATGGATGATTATACATTTGGATATTTAACAAAGTTAGATAGTTTAAAACAACAAAACTCCACCTTGTGATTTGCATAACCAAGTTACAACTTGACCATCAACCGAGATTTCTCCCACAACCTCATATGATGTTATCCCATGATGTCATAATTGGGCACTCGTGTCTGTCAGTATTGGTGAGAGTTAGCGTATGTCATCAATACAACAATACATTGTAATTTATGGGACCATCTTACAATATGACCCTTAACCATGTCACGACAAAATCCTCATGTATTGATAAACCCAGGATGTCAAAAACATGGTGCTTGTGTCCATTGGTTTTTCGCGAGAGCTAGATGAGTTAACTAAAAAAACCATTTTTATCTACCTTGCAAAGTTAGAAAAACGTAATTTCAAGAGACTTGCAAAACAACACTCGGAGCCCCATAAAAGTGATGTAAAACGTCGTATGTGTTCCTTGTTATGTAGAGAGTCGCATTAAGCATTATCTCAACCTTGTTTGACTTTTTTTTCTATCTTTTCCGCTCCACTAGAAGCCCGGTTACTCCGTTTTGCAATTTTAGGGTGCTACTAAAACTAAAAAGTTGGGTTTCATTTCGGCTCGCCATTTGGACCCTGAGCACCTAAATGCTTTCTCTCATTCGCAACATTCTAGTATTTTTATTAGAAAATTTCCTAGAGCCTCCAGTTTGGGGAAAAACGTATTCCTAGCTAGTTTGGCAAGGGGGTTTTGTAGGCCTCTAGTCATTGTTGTCTAAGTTAAATTAGACTGATTACGATCAGTGGCTCCCAAAACCTAGCCACCAATTGAAAAAAAAAATTGATTTTCAAATTCTGTTAGTTCTTATGAACTCCTGGTATATAGGAGAACACGTAGGAATTTACCTATTTTGCATTTCTTAACAAGGCATCTTTTCAATGTGGTTTCTTATCCTTCGAGCCTAAATTGGGTGGTTTTGCAACTAGCTAGCAAAATGTAAAAAGAAAGTTGTAGGACCCCATTCAAGTTAGAAACCATCGTGGAAACTTATTAACACTTGTAAATAACTGTTTAGAACTCTATCTTGTGACTTGTTGTGTGAAATTGGACTTTTGGCGAAATAGTGTTTCTTTCTCTTCCCTATCTCTTTCTATGTCCTTAGTTAAGAAATGAAGTAAAATGAAATGAATTGAATATATGTCTCTAACCATCTCCATTCAAATGCAAATTATTACTATTATTATTTCAATGGAGTCTAAAAGTGGTAATTATGTTATATTTAGGTGGATTTCATGCCAAAAATTTATCGCGGAATTCATGCTCACATGGTTTTGCAGGATGCAAGTAAGATGGCGAAACAATGTGGTTATAATTCATTGTGTATTTTTTTAATTTACATATGTCAATATATATATATATATAATTCACTATGTCACAATAAATTTTATTATTGAAATTTTGTTATGAATGAGATGCAGGATTTAGGGGTGCTTTGGGAAATGTGAATTTAATTGTAGGTTTCCTTTTGATTCAGATTTATGTTTGGTAAAAAAGGGGGGATTGGATATATATATGTTAAATGAAATTCTAAAGGATGATTCGACATTTTTCCAAGTGTTAAAAGGTTTATTATTGAAATTCTGTAATATTTTTCAGGAGCTAGTGTTTAAGGGAAGTGTTCATCTAAACATGGGTGTTATTTTGATATACAAATTCTATATTGTGAAAGTTGGATAAATATGTTAAATGAAATTTAATTCAATATCTTATAGTGTGTTTCTATTGTGTAATTGATGATTAAATAATTAGTGTTTTGTGTTCCTTACCTTAAAGATGTAATAATCAAATCCATACAAAATAGTCAACCCTAGTGCAAAAACCGGGCAAAATTATTCTTCATGTGTGATTATTTTTAGCATAGAAAGCTAAAATCTTAGGATGAACTTAGATCTTTACACTTGGTAACACCTTCTATATTAAGTAACTAAGAGCCCAAGTTTGATTTTTTTTCATAGCCTATATGCTATGGGATGTCATTGTGAACCTGACGGTTTAGAACGACATGGTCAAACTTTATCTTGAGTATGTGGTCCACTTAGAGATTTGGTAACCATGTGTGTAGTAAGGAAAATGTGTTCTCTTAAGTAGTACTCCTTGGGAAACTAATATTAAACATTGTCTAAAAACTTCTTGGACCGAAACTTATGTTGAGCGGTGAAGATCGCCAACTAATGTTGGAAGTCACCTGTATGAGTTGGGATCATAAATGAAATTGATACCCAATTTATATTATTGTTTGGATTATATGGTGCAATACTAAGAGTTAATTTTGAAACATGAACACATTTTAGTGAATGATTAGTTTGTGAAAATGTAACCATAAGATGATGTGCTTGGAGAAAGGTGAAAATTAGGTCATCCTTATGTAATGTTTAAACTATCTTGTGGTGAGAAAAATGGGATACACATTGTGTAAAATATAATGCAAATCTTAACTCTTTAAATGATGGACTACTCCATCTTGCTATCCCACTTGTCCTAGTGTGTAATGGTAGTATGATGTGAAGCTATGTGATCATGTTCTTAAAGAAAAATCCCCTATGATAGGGACTAATAGTCTCGTGGGGATACGAATGCCCCATTAAAAAATAGGTCACACAATTATTTAAAAGAGGCATATGAACTTAGTCAAGGAAGAAACCTCTTATGTTAGATGTAAAACGATACTCAGGAAACCTAATCTTGAAAAAAAAAAAATGAAGTATATTTCCATCTTAAGATTCGTTGAATCCTTAACTAATTGTTGGAGCATAACTATAGTAAAATTTATAGTTGGCGTTTGGCCTTGGGAAGTGTAATCGTGAGATGTTATTCTACAGGTAAAGTAAAACATGATATTCCTTGTAATGTTATTAAATGCTCTTAATGTGGATAAAGATTCTATTTTGTATATAATACTTATTGTGTACAAAATCAATTCCCAATTTATAAATGAGTGAAAGAAATGTGACCCTAAATCCTTAAACAAAAAAAGAGAAATTCATAGCCTTTGGACTATCACTTGGTCCATTGTGTAATAGAGCTATGATATAAGAGCAAGATTCATGTCGTTAGGAATTAATCATAGGGATAAGATCCAGTAATCTTATGTGTATGTAAATATTCTTGTGTGTAAATAAATACCATAATAACAAATGAGTGAATTAAAAAAATATTAGAATAGTGTAGATGATCCTTATTGAATGTGATACGCTAAAAGTTAAATGTTAAATAATATAGAGGATATCTAGAAAAAAGGAAAAAGGAATGCATGATTCACGTATTATGAACCTTTATAGAACTTAATTTATGGATTGAAACATGATTGTAATAAATCTATTATCCTAAAAATCTCATGCTTTGGGAAAACCCTATCTATAAGTGTATCATGTAGTTGAATCATTACGTTGCGCCTTTTCACTTTAAGAAAAAAATTTACCTTGTTGTACATCACATGGTTCATGTTGCTATTAGTGAAAAATCACAGTAAATCTGAATGTCCTAGTATCTGAGTGGGGAATTCGGTATGATTGCACAACATTGGATCATCTCTCAAGCTATGGGACTTGCAAAACTTGAGATGGACCTCCAGAGAAGGTTGGTTCCTACTTCCTAAACTACCTGCCACAAGATACTCTAGTGCAGATAGACTTAATCTATCCTAATCTAGCCATTCCAAGGGGATAGGGAGAGATAGAGGGTGAAAGAGAGCCCACACTAAGTGGTGATACACCAGAAAAGGAACTGGCTGATCACGGATCCAAATTCCAGAAGTGGAGAGAGGTGAGAAGAGGAGGGGGTGGAAAACATGCACCACAGACCAAAGATAAATTTCACATGGACACCACTTCAAGACCAATTAAGCACAACTCATAGAACCTATAATAAACATCAGAGTATATACAGTATACCCTACAACGATGAGGTGTGAGAAGAAATAATAAAATAAGAAAATATGGATGGATGCATCATGAAACAGACTTTATTTCTCCTAAAGTTCACACAGGACATCATTAGTGGGAAAGAGGCAAGAAAATTCCATTACAAATCCATGAGAGGAGGCTTAGAATCCACATTCTACCCTAAATAATAAAGAGAGAGAGGGGGAAGAGGATAAATAATGACCAACCTTTTGAATATTCCCCTCCTTTACAATATATATAAGAACGAGAGAGAAAGAGAGAGGGAAAATTGAAATCTATTCCAACCACCCCTATGATGCATTGAATCCTGCTCTAAAAGCTCAACCACCAACCATCAATGCCCTTTGCAAATCCACCTACAATCTGTCAAGTCTGCCACTTTATGTTTGTTTGGCATGTTGAAGAAGGAAGAACAACAAATCAAATCAAATATGATCTGGTTTTTGAAGCAATCAGATCCTACATTAATTACATGAAAGACGTCTTCCTATTGTTTACACACCTAATATTTCAAAATTAAAGTTTTAATATTCCATGGTGTGGAAGAGGTAGATAACTTTCCAAAAAGTATTCTCTTTCTCAAATATGAGTTTCCATTCGAAAGACATGGCTATCTAAAGATCAAGGTCATGGGTGCGCAATATTTAAAAGAGTCTATTCGTACCGGGTCCACATGGCAGCCTCATGCATCTTGAAGATTCAGCTCTAGCGAGATCCTTTGTATTTTTCCTGAGTCTCTCCTATTGGTGGAGACTATGTGCCTGACCCAAGACATTTGGAGGCTTCACGCTTATTTGGAAACTGCCACCAGGTTTTACTTTTGAAGTTGTGCAGATGAGACACGTGGTGGATTCTGCGGGCTTTTGGAATTTTCAACAGCTTCCCTCACCTTTTTGGGCTCAGACCATGTGGTGGGATGGTGCTCATTTGAGAACTACCTTTCAAGCCGCGCCTTTTAAATTGTGCTAATGAAACACGTGGCTCCTTCCCTAGCTCTTCCCTATTTCTTGTGTTTTGGCTAAGTCCCTTTTTCTTGGCAGAGCCATAAGTATAACCCTAGACACATGGAGGCTTAGTGCACATTTGGAAACCTGCTCTGAATTTTACTTTTGAAGTTGTGTCATGATGACATTTGGCCCCTTCCACTGGCCTACCTCTGCTTAGAATTTTCAATGACCACTTCTGTCTTTTCGGGATCTAGACACGTGGAGGGCCAACGCTTGTTTGAGTCTATGCTTTGGATCACGCCTTTGAATTTTTCATTGATGCGACATGTGGCACCGTCCGCTGGCTCTCTATACTTAGCCGATTTGGGCCTCGATCCATTTGATTTCTATTGGACCTAGTGACACATGGAGAGTCTGCACAAATTTGGGAGCCTGCTCTTTTGACCTAGGCTTTGTGTTGCACCAATGAGACACATGGAGGTTTCCACCGACATCCTTATACTTAGTCATTTTAAATGGGTCTCTCTGTACCCCTTTGTTGACTCTGACCACATGGCGAGCCTGTGCTTGTTTGGGGAACTACCTTCATATTTGATCTTTGAGGTTGCGTCGAGTTGACACATGGCACTTTTCGTTCACTCTGCCCCATTTTTACTTTTCAACAATCGACTATGTCCCTTATTGGAACTGGGGGTACATAGAAGCTTATCACTTCTTTGGAATATCCATTTTAGATTTTATCCTTAGAGTTGCACCGATGAGGCATGTGGCATCCTCCACGGGTCTGTAACATTTTAACGGCCGATGACACCCCCACGGGCCCCAGGGCCCACACTTGAAACTTTTCCATTTTGACTAAAGTGTAAACATTTCAAAGTCCCCCACAGACTCGTTAGCCCACATTCACACATGGGAAAAATTTCCTCCATAGCTTGACAAACTCTCTTTTCGTAAAAAGTCATCCCCGGACCTGTCAGCCCGCATTTTCCACTTGAACAAAAATGGATATTTCTTGGACCCATGGGCCCATAATTATACTTTTTCCCCTTTTCAAAAAGTGGAAAAAGGAAAAATATCTCCCGCCACCCTGCCGGTCTAAAATTTTCCATGGCAAAAATTCTTCCCTAGGCCCACCGGCCCACTTTTGGCAAAAAAATCTTCTTAGGCCCGCCAGCCCGTAACTTGAAAAATACGAAGAGTTAGAAGGGAATTCTATATTTCTCTGGAAAGGGGAAGAAATTTCTTATCTGATGGAAATGATTTCATGGGGGCATAAGTGCTTAAAATATGTAAAAATTTATATTGAAGCACAAAATGGGGGAAAATGATGTCGGTTGACCCAAAATAAGTGTGAGATTATTTTGGTCAACAATTTGGTGACTCGTGGGGATCACCCGCCTGCTAGGTGAAATGATTAGTTACCTTCAAACATCCATTGGGCATGGAGTCAAGAATGATAGTTTGATAAACACAAGTATGATCATAAGTTTGAAAAGCCGATCCTTGAACCACTTGGAAACTGCTAGAACTGGAGCAGACCTCACCAAATGCTACTACTAATATCTTGTATACGAGAAACAAAATACTACAACACTATATATTAAAATGGAAATCATACATGCTCCAAGTGGAACACGTAGAGTTTGCACAAGTACTTATTCTGCTGAACCTAAACCTACTCCTACACTAACCAGATAGAAAAGGGACTCAAACAAATCCTATAACTAGCAGGGAGAAGTAGTTTCCCTTTCTCAAAAGGGGCAACCATGCAAATGATTTGACACTGAATATGACTTCTTATATGAGTGAAAAATTGACAATAAGCCAGTCCTCCGCCCAAATCATCAAGGTATCTACTGGAAACAAGACAAATGTCTCTTTTAGTTTCTCTTCATTTAGATTGAAGAGGAATTGTAGTTGATCCTTGGTACTTTGGATCTCATCCTCATGCCCTGACATGGGCATGACTAGTTTTGGCTTCTCCCTTGGCTCCAATGAATCTAGGTACCTGATTCGGCATGATATGATCCTTTTGGTGTGCCCATTACTCTGAATTTCAACTCCAAGAATGGAGTCTTCTTGCTAATATTCCTAGATGGATGGTGTGAGAGAGATGATGACATCCTCTTGCTCCTTCACTTCCTTCTCATGTGAAGAACATGGAGGATTCATATCTTTCAACCTTTGTTCCAGAGGGTTGTCATGAAGTGGAGGATGTTGTAATTGAATGCTCTCCTTCGTGGTAGTAGGGTCATGTGCCTAGAAGGTGGATGATGGAGGAGAAAATGATGTTATCTCCTCCCAATCCTTTCCATCAAAGCATTCCTCCAAGTCTGATAGATAATCTTCTTCCTTTTTGTTTTGTTGTATGTGTTCGACCTCTTCCATGGTGTCCTCCAAATCTGTAATTTTCTCACCATGGTTTCCCTCATATTCAAACATGAAGTTTGAAATCTCAAACTGTTCTTCGACATTAGAGCTTGAAAAGGGTAAATTGGGAGGAAGAGCTGAAGGTTCTTACGTGGCCTACTCCACACTTGAAGCCTCTAAAACTATATGGTCTTCCTCCACAATAAGAATTCATTCCTCTTATTTTGTATTTGGAGTAGCTTTTTCTTCCCATGCTTGTGTTGTATCTAAACATTCCACCTCTTTTGGCTTGACCTCAGCCACCTCCATAGGTTTAACCATCAAAGGAATCTTTGTAAACTCAAATCTAGCACCCCAAATCTTCATATCTTCTATCATTTTTATTCTGTTGGGTTCCTCTGCTCGTTTTTCTCCTTGAATGGTTTTTGGAGTATCTCCCTGACATGGACTTGAGGGAGTAGGAGGAGTAGTGGATGGGCTATCCACTAGTTGTTTCATTTTTTGTGGTGGAGGTGAAGGCATTTCTTTTGGCTCTTTTGGAGGGGACTTATATTTGGAAGGGAAAAGGGGAGAGGAAAAAATATGAGATGGAAGACTAGAAGATGGGGAAGGGAAACCAACACTTGGGGAAAAAAATAAGGGGCTTGACTATGGACATTGCTGAAATGATAAAGCTTGAGAAAAATAAAATGATGGACAAGGAGCTCGTGACTAACTTACCCATTGACAAGGTTGTGTCTCACTTTTCTCGTATGCCTCAATATCCTCAATCCATCGTGCAAGTTGAGGCATCATTTCAGTCATGAAGTCAACCTTCTCCTTTGGGCTGTAATGTCTTGGTATAAGGACAGTTCATGGACAAGGTGCCCTATATCCAATTATAAATGATTTCATTTGATTTGTGGCCCTTGTTTATACCATGCGTGTCTCCATCCCTTGAATCTTCTCCAGCTAGATCAGAATTTTCCATGTCATTATTATCATCATATGCATACCCTTTTTCTTGATAACCTCCATAGCCAAAATAGCTCTGACACTACTCATATGAGTAAGCATAATGGTTATGGATCTGATAGTAATGCTAACCAAGAGGTGTCATGAAATACATTGGAGGTGGGCTACATTGTTGCTACTATAAGTGTGAATTCCAAGATGGAAATGAAGTCATGATTGAACAACTTCATGGGATGGGAGAAGATTGAAGATGTGGAGAGAAAGATGGATGAAAATGTATGGGAGAAAGGTCTACAACTTCAGAGATGGTTTATTGACTAGATGGAGATGCCATATGTGCTTTGCATGTTCCTTAAAAGGATGAATCCTAAATGGAACACACCAACCTGCTAATATGAAGTGGTAAGGTGCTTCAGACCTATCCCACCAGGTGTACCAAAAACATTAGGTGGTCACACAGTGGCTTAAGATTCATTGTTGATAATGAGATAACTTGGAAATATGAGAAAAACCAAACCTCAGTGTCCCACCAGCCATGCCAAAATTGTTAGGTGGTCGCACAATGGCTTAAGATTCACTGTTGATAATGAGATACCTTAGAAAGATGAGAAAAAATTAACCTTGGTGTCCCACCTGGCATGCCAAAACTGTTAGTGAAAAATCACAACAACCCCAAATGTTCTAGTATCTAAGTGGGAGATTTAGTGTGATTGCACAACATTGGACCATCTTGCAAGTTGTGCGACTTGCAAAACATTAGATGGACCTCTAGAGAAGGATGGTTCCTGCTTCCTAAACTACCTGTCACAAGCTACTCTAGTGTACGAAGACCTAATCTATCCTAATCTAGCCATTCTAAGGGGACATGGAGAGAGAGGGGGTGAAATATAACCTACACTAAGCGGTGATATAGTAGGAAAGGAAGTGGTTGATCAAGGATCTGACTACCTGAAGTGGAGAGAGGTGAGCAGAGGAGGGGGTGGACAAGATGCACCACATACCAACGATAAACTTCACATGGAAACCACTTCAAGACCCATGAATCATAGCTCCCATAACCTGCAATAAACATCATAGTATGCATGGTATACCCTGCAATGATGAGGGGTGAGAAGAAACAATAAAATAATCAGGGACAAATAGATGCATCACAGAACAGATTTATTGCTCCAAAGTTCACATAGTACATCACTAGTGAGCAAGAGGCAAGAAAATGAAATTACAGATCCATGAGAGGAGGCTTAAACTCCGCATTATACCCTAAATAATAAATAGAGAGGGGGGTAAAGGAGAAATAATGACCAATCATTTGAATATGCCCCTCCTTTACAATATATAAAAGAAAGAGAGAGGGAAAATAAACTCTGTTTTAACCACCCCTGTGATGCATTGAATCCTACTCTGAAAGCTTAACCACCAATCATCAATGCCCCTTGCAAATCTCCATAAAATATGTCAAGTATTCCACTCTATGGTGTGTTGAAGAAGGAAGAATGAAAGATAAAATCAAATTTGATCTGGTTATTGAAATAATCAGATCCTACATTAATAGCATGAAAGATGTTTTCCTATTTTTTACACACCTAATCTTGTCAAAATTAAAGTTTTAGGATTCCATGGCGTAGATGAGGTCAATACCTTTCCAAAAATTATTCTCTTGCTCAAATCTATGTTTACAATTGAATGATATGGTTGTCTGAAGATCAGGGTTGGGGGCGTGCAATATTTAAAAGAGTTTGTCCGTACCGGGTCTATGTGGCAGCCTCGCGCATCTTGAAGATTCAGCTCCTTCCTTTTGCTCTTGAAATCACATCAAACTGACATGTGATGGATTATGTGGGCTCCTTTCTATTTTTCTTGAGTCCCTCCTGTTGGTGGAGACAATGTGCAAATTACATGGAGGCTTCGCGTTTATTTGCAAATTACCCCCCGGTTTTGCTTTTGAATTTGTGTGGATGAGACACGTGGCATATTCCATGGGATTTTGGAATTTTCAACGGCTTCCATCACCTATTCGGGATCTAACCACGTGGCAGGATGGTGCTCATTTGGAAACTACCTTTTGGGTCGTGCCTTTGAAATTTTGCCGATGAAACATGTGGCTCTTTATGCAGACCTTCCCTATTTCTTGTGTTCTGGAAAATTCCATTTTACTTGGAAGATCCATAAGTCTAACCATAGACACGTGGAGGCTTAGTGCACATTTGGAAACCTGCTCCGAATCTTTCTTTTTAGGTTTCTTCATGCTGACACTTGGCCCCATTCGCTGGCCTGCCTCCGTTTAGAATTTTCAATGACCACTTCTACCTTTTCTTTCTCTGGACAAGTGGAGGGCCAGTGCTTGTTTTTTTTTCCATTTTGGATCGTGCCTTTGAATTTTGCGCTAATGCAACACATGGCGTCATCCGCTAGCTCTCTATACTTAGCCGATTTAGGCCTCGATCCATTTGACTTCTATTGGACCTAATGACACATGGAGAGTTTGTGGAAATTAGGTAACCCACTCTTTCAACCCTTTGTTGACTTTGACCATGTGGTAAGTCTAAAATTTTCCTCCGTAATTTCTATTTCATTAATGTATGTATTAGGAATAGGATGTTGTTAAGTATAATTAGTAGTAGTGTCTGATAGAAGATAACGGCGCCGTCAGTACGGTGCCACCAATAATGTGGAGTACGGTAATAGTCAAAGTACAATAGGAATGTTGTAAAAAGTAAATATTTGTCGTAAGTGGTCTGGTAATGTTAAAATGTCAAAGTTTGGGTAATTAGAGAAGTAGGGTCTACATGATTAGGAATTAGAAATATTATATTAGTAATAAGGACAAGGAGTGAGGTCATAAATATTTTGTGTATTTTATTTGTAAAAAGTCTAAAAATGTGGAACCCATGTAAAATGATAAGGTTTATCTTATCTTAAAAGATAAGCTTACATGTACAGATAAGAGTTAAGGTATGGAATATGATTCGTCAGAGTGGATTTCTTATCCTATCTTAGAGATAAGATGGATAAGCCTGGAAGTTCTATAAATAGAGAGGCCACCCCCCTCATTTAGCATAGAAGGAAGTAGTGAGAAATATTGTAGGAAGTGTGCGAAGGAAGCCATCAGTTAAAGGTGTGTTGAAGAAGCCATTAAGAGGTGTAATTGTAAAGTTTCTCCCATAGTCTTGGTGAAAGGCAAGTGAAGTCAATAACACTTGAAGTACCTCATGGGTGAGATTGTAACAATTTCATGTTAATATTATAATTTACTTTGATATTTCAGATTTGTCATCATTCCGTCTTATCATAGTCGATGGTATTCTTGTGTTATGTTGTTGTTTTGTTTCCAGATTACATCCACCAAACTAAAGGCTGTGCATTAGTAAATAATCATAGCACGAGGAGTTCCCGGTGAAGAATTATCATAGTGCCGGATTGGTGATGACATTTTGGTTCCGTTGCCGGGACCATTCCTCGTTGGTGGATTTTCTGGAGAGATATTCCCACTTAGTCAAAAATCAATTGGAGGGTAACCTTGTTTTTACTGTGCATAGTAGTTACCATGGTAAAGTCATTTTTGCCGTGAATAGTAGTTACCATGGTAAAGTCATTTTTGCTGGGAATAGTATTTACCACAGTAAAGTCACTTTTTACCGTGAATAGTATTTACCGCAGTAACTTCACTTTTTACCGTGAATAGTGTTTACCACAGTAAAGTCAGTTTTTACCGCAGTAAGTCAAGTTTTACCATAGTTTACCGTGGTCATTTCTATTTTACTGTAGAAAGGTGTAAAGTCACTTTCTAGTATAGTGATTCCAATTATTTGTGCACATAAGTCTTGTTGATTGTACTTGTGGGTTGGTATTTCACGGTGGTTACTTTTGAAAATGGGAAAGATTCCTATTTTTTCAGCTCAATCTAATGAAGATGCTTCTTCTTTCATTCAAGAGTTTAAACGATCTTGTATTTGTAATGGCCTCATAAGAAGGGAACAATGGACTGAATTTTTTCCTACCTTTTTGGATGGTTCAACACTTAGGTGGTTTGAAACACTAGGTGATAATGTGAAAAATTCATGGGATTTATTAACTGAAAGTTTTCTTGAAGAATTTGGTGAACAACAGAAATATGCAGATCTCATGATCGAGATCACAAAGCTATCCCAAGGAGAGAAGGAGAAGATAAGGGATTATCATGCTCGTGTTCTAGAGCTAAGGAGGAAGCTCGATGCCCAGATCCGGAAGGAAGGATTAGCGGATGGGTTGATGAATGGCGTGGATAATCTCCTATGTAAGCACTTCATTCTTGGGATGAAGCCAGAGATCAGACAACGAGTGAAGTATGACCACCCAGCTACCATTGAACAAGCAAAGGAGATTGCAAGAAGGCAAGAAGAAAGCATGGAAGAGGAGCCCAAAGAAATTGTTGCTAAAGTAGAGCCTACACCAGCACCTTTGGTCCAGAATCCACAACCACTCCCGGTGAGCACAAATATTTCTCCTAGTACATCTACTGAGTATGAAGATCTGCTCAAAAAGATGGGTCAGTTAACTATTAATCTTCTTCAAGGAAAAGAATTTAGTTCTCAGGGAGGAGATAGAGGTCCAAAAAGAAATATTTCTGAAGTTGTATGTTATGGTTGTTATAAAAAGGGTCATTATAAGTATAATTGTCCAGATAGAGCTTCTACATCTGGTAAAGGAGATAATGATAAAGGAAAAGCACCTGTGAATTCTTTTGATGTAGTAGATAAGAGCAGAAATAATGAAGTAGATGTGTTTGTAACAAAAAGAAAGAAAGAAAAAGATAATCAAGATGGAAATGATCCTAAGAAGATGAAAGGAGAAACTAGTAAGAAACATAGGAGAAGAAAGTTGGGTGTGCAGGATTTTCTGATTTCACAGGGGCAAGGACCATACTCCATCTTGGAAGATCTGTCCAAAAGGCCTGCAAATATTACATATGGTCAACTCTTGGCTATGTCTTCGGAGAAGAGGCGGGAGCTGCGAAGTGGACTCAATGCTCGACGAAGAAAGGAGGTTGAGGTCCCTGTTTTGGAGGCAGAGGCAGATCCCTATGCTCCACAAGCTGAGGTATTATGTAATGGTATTTCAATTCATGATGTCTTAGTTGATGGAGGTGCTGCAGTTAATGTAATGACCGAGTCTGTAATGAATATGTTGGGTTTAAAAATTGATCGCCCTTCAACACTTATGTTAAGGTCATTAAATAAAGGAAAAACTAAACCAGAAGGTGTAGTTTCAAATGTGGCAATATCTGTTATGGGTGTTGTATGTGTGGTAGACTTTCAGGTGATGAAAAATGGTACTGTTGCGTACCCAATGCTGCTGGGAAGACCATGGCTAAGGAGAGTTCATGCAAGAAACTACTGGAATGAAGGCTTCATGACACTTGGACGTGGTAGAGAGAGGGTGAAGATAAACGTGATCCCTCGACATCATAAAGCAGAACCTGTGGATTCAAGTGATGAAACTGATGATTGGACATCCTCTGATTACTCTAGTACCAGTGAAGTGGACACTGAAGATGAAGAAAGTGAGGTTGATGTTTCAGTCATGGATATCCTTCCAGTCACACCAACTCATGACCCCATAAAATTATCTGAAGAAGAAGTTGATGATCGTCTCCAACAAATAAAGATTGGTGATGCTGTGATGGAGAGTGAGAAGGAATCCTACCTCCAGCTCTTTCGAAGGTACATACACCTATTCACTTTTGATTACAAGGAACTCCGTCAAGTAAGTTGGGTAGAACATTCTATTGAGCTGGTAGATGGTGCTAAGCCCATAAAGCAAATGCCATATAGAATGAATCCTAATTTTTCCAAGACTGTAAAAGAAGAAATAGATAAGTTGCTTGATGCAGGATTCATATTTGCTGTGGAGAATTCAGAATGGGTTTCTCCCATTGTGATCTCAATAAAAAAGAATGGGAAGCTACGCATTTGTGTTGATTACAGGAAGCTCAATAAGGCAACAAAGAAGGATCATTACCCTCTTCCATTTTCAGATCAGATCTTGGACGAAGTAGCTGGCCAGGAGTGCTATAGTTTTGCTGATGGATATAGCGGCTACAACCAAGTTCGTATAGCAGAGAAAGATCAGCTGAAGACCACGTTCACCACTCCTTGGGGAACGTTTGCTTATAGAGTTATGCCTTTTGGGTTGTGTAATGCTCCAGCAACATTCCAGCGTTTGATGAATAGGGTGTTCGAACCCTACATTGGGACCTTCATCAGAGTATTTCTGGATGATTTTTGCATCTATGGGAGCAAGTTGGACCACCTGCACCAAATGGAGACAACATTTCAAAGGTTAGATGAAGCACAAGCCTCACTAAACCCTACAAAGTGTGTCTTTGGATGTTCTAAAGGTGTTTTGTTAGGGCATGTTGTATCCAGAGATGGTATTGGTACTGATCCTGATAAAGTTTCAAAAATCAAAGATTTACCATTTCCTATGAATAGAAGTAAGTTGAGATCATTTTTAGGCCATGTGGGTTACTATAGAAGGTTCATCAAGAATTTCTCAAAGATTGCACAGCCACTAACCCAGTTCTTGAAGAAGGATGTTACTTATGAACCAGGAAATAAGGCGCATGAAGCTTTTGGACAACTGAAGGAAGCCCTGGTGTCTTCACCTGTTTTAAAGAATCCAGACTGGAGCAAGCCATTCATTGTGTACACTGATGCCTCAGATGCAGCACTAGGAAGTACTTTGAGCCAAAAGGATGAAAATGGGAATGAACATCCAATTTACTTTGGGAGCAGACAAATGAGCAGTGCTGAGGTAAATTATACTGTAACTGAAAAAGAGGCTCTGGCTATCATTTTTGCTGTAAAGAAGTTTAGAAATTACTTGCTAGGGCAAAAATTTCTAGTTGTAACAGATCATCAGGCTCTAAAATATATTGTAAATAAGCCTAACCCATCAGGGAGGATAGCAAGATGGATAATTTTGCTACAAGAATTTGAATTTGATATTATAGATAGGCCAGGAAAGAAGCATGTCAATGCAGATGCACTCTCTCGAGCCTATGATGGTTTAGGATCATCTTGTGATGATGATGATTTCCCCGATGCAGCATTGTTATCCCTTGACACAATCCCTAGTGAATACATAGATATTTGGAATTATCTGAATGAATTCAAGTTTCCTGATGGTGCCAATGCAAAGACTAAGAGAAAGATTACTCAAGCCAGTCGTCCATATTCTATTCTGCATGGAGTATTATTTCGAATAGGACCTGATGGACAGTACAAGAGGGCAGTTGGACGTGATCAAGGGAAGGAACTGCTAGAAGAATTCCACAATGGTACATGTGGAGGGCACTTCTCTGGACAACTTACAACAAGAAGGATCTTGGATGCAGGTTATCACTGGCCTACTCTTTTTAAAGATTGTTATAATTATTGTAAGACATGTGATATTTGTCAAACACATGGTAACCGTAAGACTTCATCAGCTCCATTATGCCCTATTCTTCCACTTGGTCCCTTTGAAAAGTGGGGAATAGACATTGTAGGTCCACTTCCAACTACCTCACGCCAAAATAAGTATATTGTAGTTGCCACAGATTATTTGACCAAGTGGGTTGAAGCTAGGCCATTGAAAACAACTTCCATGGATGAAGTGGCAAGGTTCATATATGAACGCATTGTCACCAGATTTGGTTGTCCATTAGAAATTGTAACAGATCAAGGAAGCCACTTCATTAATGAGGTGGTAGAAGCCCTAGTCAATAAGTTTTCTATTAAGCACAGGAAGGCAACAACATACAAACCAAGCACAAATGGACAGGTGGAACGAACAAATTTTGTGTTGTGTCAAATTCTAGCAAAAGATGCAGCCTTGCAGGTACATAAATGGGATAAGAGGATTCATGCAGCATTGTGGGCATATAGGGCAACATCAAAGTCAGCAACAGGATACTCCCCATTTCAGTTGGCTTATGGCATTGATCCAGTTCTTCCTATTGAGTTTGATATTCCCACGGTCAGAGTAATGAAAAATGAAAGAATGGATGAAAGTGATTCAGTAAAAGAAAGGTTGGTACATCTTCATTTGTTAGAGGAAATGAGGGAAATAGCTAAGGATACAAGCTATAAGAAGAAAATGAAGCAGAAGGAATACTTTGATCAAAAGATCCGGTGGTCTCCATTTCATGTGAATGACTTGGTTCTAGTATATGATTCCAGATACAAAAAAAGAAGACAGAGAAAATTTCTTCCAAAATGGATGGGGCCCTACAAAATAGCAGCTGTGCATGAAAATGGTACGTACCGACTGGAGGAATTGGATGGCACTCCCATTACGAAATGGGTCAACCACGACAAGTTGAAGATTTTCCAAGCACCAGAATAAGTCTACTCCGAGGACGGAGTAGAAGCTAGGAAGGGGGAAGATGTCGACACTAAAATTTTCCTCCGTAATTTCTATTTCATTAATGTATGTATTAGGAATAGGATGTTGTTAAGTATAATTAGTAGTAGCGTCTGATAGAAGATAACGGCGCCGTCAGTACGGTGCCGCCAATAATGTGGAGTACGGTAACAGTCAAAGTACAATAGGAATGTTGTAAAAAGTAAATATTTGTCGTAAGTGGTCCGGTAATGTTAAAATGTCAAAGTTTGGGTAATTAGAGAAGTAGGGTCTACATGATTAGGAATTAGAAATATTATATTAGTAATAAGGACAAGGAGTGAGGTCATAAATATTTTGTGTATTTTATTTGTAAAAAGTCTAAAAATGTGGAACCCATGTAAAATGATAAGGTTTATCTTATCTTAAAAGATAAGCTTACATGTACAGATAAGAGTTAAGGTATGGAATATGATTCGTCAGAGTGGATTTCTTATCCTATCTTAGAGATAAGATGGATAAGCCTGGAAGTTCTATAAATAGAGAGGCCACCCCCCTCATTTAGCATAGAAGGAAGTAGTGAGAAATATTGTAGGAAGTGTGCGAAGGAAGCCATCAGTTAAAGGTGTGTTGAAGAAGCCATTAAGAGGTGTAATTGTAAAGTTTCTCCCATAGTCTTGGTGAAAGGCAAGTGAAGTCAATAACACTTGAAGTACCTCATGGGTGAGATTGTAACAATTTCATGTTAATATTATAATTTACTTTGATATTTCAGATTTTTCATCATTCCGTCTTATCATAGTGCCGGATTGGTGATGACAGCCCGCACTTGAAACTATGCCATTTTGACTAAAGTGTAAAATTTTCAAAGTCCCTCGCACACCCACCGGTCAACATTCACACTTGGT
Organism: Taxus chinensis; assembly: GCA_019776745.2. Classification (NCBI taxonomy): domain Eukaryota; kingdom Viridiplantae; phylum Streptophyta; class Pinopsida; order Cupressales; family Taxaceae; genus Taxus; species Taxus chinensis. The sequence continues at coordinate 720,882,079 of CM034147.1, read as the reverse complement.
CAAAATTTCCTCCACAGCCCTGCAGACCTGATTTTGGAAAAAATTCATCCTCGGGCACACTATCCTGCATTTTCTACTTGGACAAAAATGGATCCTTCCCAGACCCGCGGGCTCGAAATTATACTTTTTCCCATTTTTGAAAAGTGGAAAAAGGTTAAAATATCTCTTGTTGTCCCACCGGTCTACAATTTTCCATGGAAAATAATCTTCCCAAGGCCCACCGACCCGCTTTTAGAAAATACTTCTTCTTTGGCCCACCGGCTCGTAACTTGAAAAATACGAAGAGTTAGAAGGACTTATTTATATATCTGCAAAGGGGAATACATTTTCTATCTGACGGAAATTATTTCAGGGGGCATTAAGTGATTAAAATATGTAAAATTTCAGATTGAATCACAAAAGGGGGGGAAATGATGTCAGTTGACCCAAAATAAGTGTGAGCTTAGTTTACTCAATAGTTACTTATGTGGGTTATTATGTCTTTAAACATATCTTGTGTTGTGCATCATCCCGAGTGATCTCCTGTAATGTAATGTGTACTACAATTTATGTTAAAAAATAATTATTTCGGTATATTTAGTGTTGTATTTTTGTGTGTAAAATGTGGGCGTTACAAGTATCATACAAGTATTTCCCATAAACCATATTTTTTGGATCTTCAAGACATCTCTCTTCAACTCGCAGTGTCCCTTATAACCCTTTATGAGAAAGATATATATGAATCCAATGAAAAGGAAACAAGACAATTTGTAGATGAATTAATATTACAATGAATTAATTTAATATAAATGATGTGTGACGATGAACCATAACATCAATGAATATATTCCTAATGTATGCACTAAGTTAGGGAATATAAAATTCCCACTGGTTGTATATAAGTATCCATTGTATTTTTTCAATAGACTAAATTTATGAAGTACATCTCATGACATCAAAACTCCATAATCCACTATGTGTTAATGAGTGCAAGAATTCCACATCCAGTCGAGACTCACATTTCGAAGTTCACACATATATACCTAGGTTTCCTCAAATTACCCATCCAAAATAAAATCCTCACAAATGATCACTAGCGAATAAAATGGTTATAATCTTGGAAAGTGTGTAGTGCCCACTTCCTTTTGACACCTTTTTGATACTAATCATCATACTGTTGATTATATTATGGACATGATTATGGACCTTATTATAGTATGATGTTAGATGTTGGATCATGGACTATTGTTGACTTGATTCAGTTATGATGCATGATGATTATTAGAGACATTTTGGATATTGATGATGATATCTATTTGAGATGGTTATATTAAGGATGTTGTGCGAACTTGTGATATGTGGATATTGTGAGTTGAGCTAGAAACGGAAAATTATTGGATGATGATATATTTGTTGATAAAACTAATAATGATATTGTTAAATTGCTTTGATGTTGTTGTGATTCTATTATCCTACAAAATTGACAAGGGCAATTTGTAGGTAACTATACCAAATATTCTGTTTTGACCCCTAGGGAGGTTTGATAACGTTTGAAATAGCTCAAAACTCCCTTTCAAAAAATCAAGTTGTTTCAGGACTTGGTTGTTTTCAGCTTATCCTTTGGTGTAGAAAGTTGTTTGTTGACACTCACAAAACTGCGCCCTTTTGAACTGGGTGCCATTTAATTTGTGTCAACATCCCAAAAAATTTTCCCCCTTTAAATCCTTTAGCACTAAAAATTTTGTGTTAACATCAATAAATTAGCACTAAGTGTTTTCCTAGGTGAAATTTTCCTCATGGCGACGCTCTGGAAATTGCACCGAAAGTGGTTGGTGAGGTCATAAATGTCAAATTTTCTATAAATATGAGCCTGAAAGATGTCATTTCCATGGATTGAAAATTATGAAAAGTATTTTCTCTACGTGTGTCAGTCATCCCTGTTAACCCTCGCGTGTCATTTTCAAGCTTGTGGGCCCCACGTATTTCTTCGTGTTTTATAAATCTAGGTAAGTGGCTCCTCTCCTAGTTGCAGTTTTTTGTTTTGTTGTGTTAGGTATTCAGATACATGTCAAAATGTTAAAATCCAAAGAACCTATTAATTTCTAAACCCAGCTGAAACCCTCTTTTCGTCTCCTTTATGATCTACATATCTGGAAGACCCCTGCTGCTGAAGTAAATCAAAAAACCATCTCTCCCTGCTTGTTGCCTTGCCATTTCTCTTCCTTTCCATCTAACGAATCCTAAAATGAGGAAAGAGATAATCAAGAAATTTACCAAATTGTTAATTGTTATCTTTTGACGCAATTTTCAGAGATCTTACATGCTCAGAAAGTGCACCGAACTAATATGGCACACGTTTTTTCCATGCAACCTCTTCCAAAGTTGTGCTTTGGTGCACATTACTCTCATGCAACATAAACTTTTTCTGCACCTAACCAAAGAACACTTACAATATTTTACTAAGGCGTAAGTGCAACTTCTACAACATCAACATATAATGTTGTCTGCTATAGATCCATGCCCTACGCTTTATGATTTGGTGCTAAAATTTGTCATGTAACACCTCTCAAAATTGTGCCCTTTCAAACTTGGCACAACTTTTCCCATGTTGACACCTGGTGCCACTGCACCCATGTTGACACTTTCCCAAACGCGGTAAAGCATAAAAAACTCCTACAGCCTACTGTAAACTTGCGCCTTGCGCCCTAAGCCTTAAAATTGCTCATTCTCCCTTCTGCAAGATAAACCTAACTATTTTCTCACACATTCTAAGGTGTTGTGTTATTCTTCAAACTTTCATTATGAATAACATGATGGTTGACATGGCTCTTATGAGTTGGACCTTCTTGATGCTTCTTGTAGAACAACAACATCCATTCTTGAACTCGCATATGTCTTCATCAGGCAAGAAACCAACTAAAGCTAAAGCTAAAGCTAAGCTGTCAGAACAAGAAATGAAGTACAAGTACCAAAGAGTCAGAATGCCTGACTCCTATGCCGAGTGTTACCTTGACATCCAAGACTCTGAGATGGGTCATGTTGACATGGATTATTTTTGGGTATGGACCACCAAGGAAAACAATGGCCTGTGGATGAATAAGTTAATAGGAAGTGGATTGCTCTTTGCAGCTAGGCTTCTGGCGAGTGCTATAAATAATGAGTTCATCATGTTGATTTCCCGATGTTAAACAAAGACACTATATGTGTCTAAAATAAAGGAAACGAGACAATCATAAACCTCACAGCTCGTCACTTTGAGATGATCTTGGGCATTCCTCATCACTGACACTATGTGGAAATAAGTATTGAAGACTGAAAGAAGGCATGGGATTATAATGAAGATCAGTGCATGCAGATGATGAATAAATTATATCTGAAGAACAAGAAGCTGGTGACCAGATTCCCACCAACCATCCACCGTAGTGATTTTATTGAAGAATTGAGTGATACAATCACGTTCTTGAACAGAGTATTTGGGCTCCCTGATGCCCATTATTTCCAAAAGTGAATGTTGAGATACCTAGAGAATATGAGCAAGAATGATCCTAATCAATGCTTCAGCTGGGGTGAAATCATAAGTGACACCATCTAACAGTAGCTTCAACAAAATCTAACAACTGGGAAGTTCTACATGAATTCCTACGTTGTATATGTTGCTGTGTCAAAAAGGGATTTCATATGGTTAACTTGAAATGGGGTACGGCCCTAAGTCAAGATATACGGGTTCTACCTAGAGATATGGCTCAAAGCCAACATCTCCCAGTTATCTAAAATAAATTATCCCTTCTTCTATGAGGAATTCTATGTGTTGAGACCAAACAAGAGACACAATCGAACTAGCTCGAGTGTGATTGTTGCTACACAGAAATGGGGAGTGTTGTTAACACAATTCCCCACATTCACATACCTCAGAGTTGTGAATTTTGAGGGAGAACTAATGAAGCTGCCAAGGTTTGCAGGGCCAAAGCTAGTCCTCCTGGAATTGTCAAGGCAGTTAATCACTTGTCATGTGTATGAAGAGAAAAAAAGGAGGAACTCCATTTACCCTTATAGTTGGTCGATACACCTGCCCTACACCTACTAAAATTTAAAGCTCAACTTCCCAGCAAGGCCAAATTTTGACTGTCAGAGTTTCCTCCTGAAGGAAAAAATTGATCCCATCCATGTTCCCAAGATCAAGGACATTTGGATAGACCTAACCCATGAGATAGATATTCGGTGGAAGGATCACTCCCGGCTAGATCTGGAGGAGATCATCCACTATGGCGTTGCCATTATCCCAAAGAAATTCAAAGAGACTGATCAAGAAATTGATCAAGTTTACATTGACACATTTGGGGAAAACTCGCCATTCACGGAGATCGACAGAGCTAAAGTGCCAAAGACCACTCAAGAAAGGGTTAAACCCACATTGCAGTGCACTGAACATTGGTATAATAAAAATGGCCTTACATACCTCAGAGTTGACTTCACTACTTCTCCTTTAGGTAATTCACCTCCAAGGTCATACTGTGTGCTGAAAGGAAAAGGAAAAGACAAGGTGGGAGAACCAACCAGACAAGAAGAAACTCCTGAAGGCCTTCCTCCTACTTTTGAGAAGTAATTACTCGACCTGGTGTCTCCAGGTGATGAAGAAACAACAGATGTTTCGATGGATGCATCCATCTGGGATGTTATCACAACTACAACTACTAAGGTACCCAATGTTCCTTCTTCTATTCCTTCTCCTCCTGTCATTCAAGCTTCTATTCCTATGGATGTGTCTTCTCCTCTACCTTCCTCCCTTCCATCTCCCACCTCTTCAATCTTTTCCTCTCTCACAGATTTGTCACCAAATATTTCCTCAATCCGTATGAAGATCCCTTCCATTTCCACATCCTTCTCTTCTCCGTTAGTAACTCCAAGCCCTATAATAATCGGTGTGTTGGACTCCCTGTCAATGCCACCACTGAGTGTTTCGACACACTTCCCTGAGGCCTCTAAAATTACTCCCCCTATCACTCCCGTTTCTTGTTATTCCTTTGCCCCCACTCCAATAAGTCTTGGTTAGATTTCTGACCATCTGAGTCAGAATAAGAGGAAATTTCCAATTGCAGCCATGGATTTCTTTGTCATTCCAAAAAAGGGAACCAAGAAGAAGAAAGCGATAAATCACTTTTCTAAAGGAACTTCGGGAGAAAGAATCATGGATATAGCTTTCTCGGATCCCAGCAAGAGAAAAAAACATTTATCTCCCATAGACTTCATGGGGACCTTGTCTGTTGTAGATTCTCTTTACAAGAAGCTCTAAGAGGCAAAAGAGGAGTAAAGGATACTCAAAGAACAAAACAAAAATCTCGCACAAGCATTGCAGAAAATGGGCAACGCTCCTCCTATGACTGCCGTGAACTCATTCAAGTTCCCAGTCAAGAGAAAATAAAAGAATATGTTAAGATTGGTGAAAAATATAGAATAGTATCATCTTGGATCAAACAGATCCTCAGAGATGGTGAGGAAGTGCTTGGGAAGTTTACATTACTCTATCATGATATAACTCAAGAAAATAAGGAGCTACAAGCACTAGCAAGTTCCCTATCCGAAGATTTGGATAATGCCATGTTGCAGTAAGAAATGTTCCGAGTAATGGATAACTGCTCAGCTGACGACCTATTGAATTTCAGTGTTATCAATCACCCGCGTACACATAGTAAAGCTCTCACTGCATTAGATTACTAGGTTGATTAGATGGAATATATCTTGGAGAGAATCGATAAAGTCAAAGATGAAGCCCTGGAAGCATGATACAACATGAAGTAGACAGCTGCAAAAATGTCTCTAGGGATGCTCAATGAATTGTATAACTTGAGGGAAGCAGATGATACATTCTATCATTTCAAGGCTATAGTCACTCAAGGTTTGGCACTAGAGGTCACTTTCAACCAAGATTCAATCAATAACCTCTTGGCTTGCCGCGATTTCATTGACTTTTTAATAGATGCATGTAAAATTGTTACCAAGTTACCTGACAAGCTCAAGAATGAGAATGAAACCTGCGAAGTCATTCACAACCATTTTAATGGTTCCGAACATGATCAAATTCAAGAAATGATAAGTAATTTTGTAGAATATCGAGTGCAGTGTCACATCAACTCTCCTGATCAAAAGCAAGACACCAAGTTTGAGCAGAGGGATGATGAAGAGTAGTTTCTCCTTTGTAGAATACGTTGATCATTTTTGTAAAATATTTAAAAAATCATGTTGGCATACACGATGACCTCATCCATGTTGCACCATGGGATATTGCCATCCAAAAATTTGCCCAAGTCAATTCTTGACTTTTAGATATTTTTTAGATCTTTTGTAATTATCTTGTAAGATATTTTGTAAGTAGAGGGTTTACTTTTCTCTTCTTTCCTCCTCTCCTTCTATAAACACTAGAATACTTGTTGTGTTCAAGGGGAACATTTTTTGTATGAAAAGAGAAGTTAGGAGAGAAAAACTTTGTGTTTTCTTACAACAGAAGAAATATTAATACACATATTCAAAATTTGTGCTTAATGTGTGTTATTTGCATCAGATATTTCTTTTAGTTAGATCTATGTTTTTATTCTATTAGATTCATTCCTACTATTGTCATCTGTTCATCAATATTGCTTTAATTGTTTATGCAAGTAAGTTTGGATCTATTTACCACCGGCTCAAAGCATAAACATTTTGACCTTTCTATCTTGGAATTAATTTCTTTTCTTCCTTCATATCTACCCTCCTCCATTCCTTCCCTCATACCTTTCTGTTTGTAGTTTGAACTACCTCTACTGGGATGAAATCCCAAACCCACCTAAAGTTAGAATAGTGTATATTTGCAAAGATTCCTACTTGATATATTAACAATAAACCATTTTCACTTTGTTGTCTCAAAGAGGGGCTATGCCCTGCACACTGTTGGCCTGTTTCCCCATGAACTGCCTAGCTGAAAGATTTTCGGCCCAACAGTTTTTGGCAACTCTACTGGGGATCGAACTAAGGAAATAACTAAAAAAACTTTAAAGATCACTATGAGATTGCAAATTTTAACTCTTTGTTGAAAATCAAAATTTTTGCATAAGTGATCAAAAATAAAAATTTCCTTATGAAAATCAATAGATTTGGACCAGATAGAAACTTTTAGTTCACTGAGTTTTTACAAAAACTTGTATATTTTAGTAGATCTAAGATTTTAAAATTTTATGCTATTTTCAAAACCTTGCAAAATTGAGGTCAAAGATCTGAAAATCAGCCTACTAAATTGATCCACTTTTTATCCTTATTAATATTTGTTAGAAAACCGCAATCGATTGTTATTTAAGAGGGTAAAATTAAATATTGAAGAAAGTACATGCTGCTAATTTTTGCCAGAAAAATAAGAAAATTAGAAAGTATAAACGAAAGGATTGTTGTAAATCTTCTCCTAATTGTTATAGATCTGAATGGGTGCGCTAGAGGGTGAACCATTTACTCGTAGAAGAAGAGCTCGTGGGGAAGTTGATCTAATTTTTTATCTACTTCAAAGGCACAATTTTAGTATCACTCCAGCATGATTCGCATCACTGAGCTCAGTGGATTGATTAGCAAGAAGTGCCTCACCTCCACGAAAGAGCCAAATTTCATAGGGTGCCTTGACATCAACTTGCAGTGCTCTTTTACTAAGTGGAACCACACTCCCTGCTTGTGTTATTTTTCCTAGTTTTCAAATGGCAAAAAATGTGCCTGTACCATCGGGAAATGCCATGGGTCCTCTAGCACTGCCGCATCCAGTAAACCCCATCCCTCACGAAAATCACAAAAATTCCCATGATTTTATGGGAGTGGAAATCAAAGCACTGACACGCATATATCTGCATTTATTATGTCATGTAGCATTTTGGACGTGGCTCATGAGGATGTATCAGTATGTCTCTTCCTAGAGACGTTACAAGGGCCTGCAGTAGAATGGTTCCAATGCTTACTACTTGGATCCATCACCAATTGGACCACATTGCAGGCTGAATTTGAAGACAAATACAAACCTTCAAAAGACGCATTTACGTTATTGTCGCAAATCACTCACATGAAGAAGGTGACCAATGAAACCATGTGTAATTTTATCACCTAATTCAATTCACTGATTAATTGTGTACCGCTTGCCATGATGACTAAATTAGAGAATCAAAACTATTTCTTCTTGAATGCAATGAGTTTGAAAGTAATTTTCTTAATTTTACAGGAACGGAAACTCACCTTTTCTCTTGCTCAATCTACGGGCATTCAGATAGAATAAAACCTTTTTATATTCGATGAGTTAAGATGGGAGATGTCAAAATCAAAGGCCTCAACTTCTTCTCAGGCTACCTCATCAGATCCAGCATTCCAGAAGATGGCGAATGACTTTCTCTTATTAAAGAAGCAATTGGCTCAAACATCATCTACCACTCCATACTAGGATATTCCACAGAGGAACTTCACTCCCAACAATGCCCCCTAAAGGCTGCATTTTCCTACTGCTTGTTCAAGGTTAGCAAGTGAAGCCCCTCTGGTTAATGCTTTCATTGAAATCGAAGAATATGATCCAAATTACGAAGAACCTTCATCGCAAGGTGAAGATGATCAAAATGTTATTGAACCGACTGAAGACTCTACTATGGGGTATATGGAATTTGAAGACAAGAAATTTGATGAAGAAGAGGGTACCCAAGGGTATGCAAGCGAACAATCATACGTGGTTTTCACTTGCTCGCAAGGAAAATAAGCAAAGGTTGCTCCTGAAAAACAAAAGAATAAAGTTGTGGTAACTCTTCCTCCAACGATTTCTAAAAGAGGTAATCCCCTTCCTACTCAACCTCCTGTTAAAACTTTTGTAAAGAAATCTTTTCCTCTTGTTTCTCCTCCAATTCAGTCTTCCTCCAGTCCCATAAAGACCACTAACCCTCCTCTACAGATTTGAAATTAAGGACTCATTCCTTCAATAGTGTAACCATTTTCCACATTAGATATAGTCAATCACGCCAAAAAGACTGAGATCCAAATGTCTGAAGCTGGGTACCTTTAGTCCAGCCCAAAGCAGCTTATAAGATTAACTAAGTATATAAAAAGCTAGGATGCCATCCCTCCTATTTCCCCAAAAGGAATTATTCCCATTCCTCCTACGTCTTACATAAACCTTTCCTTGACTCCCACGTCAGGGAAAATTGAACCTTTTTATTTATCTCTCCTGATCAATGGTCATAAACTAAGAAAATGTATAATTGATTCTAGAGCTTCTGACAATGTTATGCCAACAAAGGTCACCCATGATTTGGGCCTCATGCTTACTAAAACTTTTGGCAAATGCTACTCCATGGAAACCAAGCAGGTACCATTGATTGGTCAAATCAAGGATCCGCAGTTTGCATTTGCGGCATTTCTTGAGAAAAGGGTAAAAATGACTATTCTCGTAGATGATATTCCTGCAGCATGCGTGATATTACTAGGGAGGATATTTTGTAAAGAAGTTGGTGGGGAAATTCATATGGACTAGTCCAAAGCTAGGATCCTTGTTAAAGGGGTGATGCAGACATTAGAACCAAAGTCGCAAAAGAAATATCTAGTCACCAGCTCTGATGACCCTAAGGCTCAGATTCTTTTCAAATCATCAGGGATGGGGAACTACATCCTATCCACTGACTCAGATAGAATGAACATTCTCATCCAAAAAGAGGACCTCAATAAAGCATGGACATTGCAGGTTGATGGTAGTTGTGCGACAAGTTGATGTGATGCTGGGGCTGTTCTAATATCTCCTGAAGAGGAGATTTTCCCTTTTCCTTTCAAGTTATAGTTCTTCAATATGAATAATATTGTTGAGTATGAATCCTTGTTACTTGGCATGTAACCTATAAAAGAGAATGGAATCAAGAATCTAATAGTGCAACGTGATGCTCAGCTAAGTCTTAATCAGGTAAAAGGGATATACCAAGTAAAGAATGACCGGCTCAGACACTACCACAATGCAGTATGGGATAACATCGAAGAGTTTGATGCTTTCTCAATCAAAGAAATTCCGCAAGCTCAAAATGACATGGCTACTTCATTGGACGTCTCAGCCTCTCTCATGCTCCCTCACCCAAGGTTAAAAATGGATACATATACCATTGAGGTAGTTTTTCTCCCAAGTGTACCAGATAATTCACAGTACTGGCAAGTGTTCAATGATGACAACCAACTTATCACCTTTTTGGAGAAAGATGAAAATTTCAAAGAACTTCATTTCGATGGATCAACTTCTACTTGTTGTGAGTCTCTCACTGGTCAAGCACATGAATCTGAAAAAGATAGAGTGCTATAACTCAAAGGAAATAAGATTCTGAAAGGTTTGGTTTCCTTAGAACAATTTTTTGATAATCATGACCGTTATGTCAAGAAAAAGTGACAGGATGATCCTTGGTCTTCTCCAGAAACTGAATCCTTCAATTAGGGTACTATAGAACATCCTCGTTCAGTGAATATCGGGAAGTGTTGTAAGCCTTAGGAAAAGAGAAAATTCATTAAGTTGCTAAAAAAGTACATGGATGTGTTAGCATGGTCTTATGCTGATCTGAAATCTTTCAAGCCAAAGGACATTCAGCATGACATTCCGCTCAAGGATGATGTCAAGCATTTTCATCAAAAGAAAAGGCATTATAACCTTAAAATCTCAAGTACCATCCAGGATAAAATTTAGAAGATGCTGGATGCAAGAATTATTTTTCTAATTCATCATAGTACCCGTGTTAAAAATATTGTGCCTGTGTGGAATAAGAATGGCAAGATACACATATGCGTGGACTTTCACAACTTGAACCATTCATCCTTAAAAGATAACTATCCACTACCAATAATGGCTACAGGAAGTAACCGGTTCAGAAATGCTGTCTATGCTTGACAAATTTTTAGATTATAATAAAATTAAAGTCACGCCTGAAGATCAGTTCAAAACAGCATTCACCACTCCTTGGGGAACTTTTCCCACACTATAATTTCATTCATTTTGATCAACACCGGTGCCACCTTCTACCGATCAATGGAATTTACATTCAAAGGTATGATGGGAAAATTCATCATAGTTTACCTAGATGACCTGACCATGTTCTCTAAAAGACAAACTGATCACTGCGATCATTTGGAACAAGTCTTGATTGGATGCCGAGAGCTCGGGATTTCACTAATTCCCAAGAAGTTAGCTTTTGGGGTCACCGAAGGAAAGCTTCTAGGACATGTCATCAGAAGAGAAGGAACTAAGATAGATGTTGAAAGGGTCAAGACTATTCAGAGCCTTACTTTTCCTACAAGCAAGACTGGTGTTCACTCTTTCTTCGGAAAGGTAAATTTTCTTAGACGCTTTGTTTTCTAATTTTGCTAAGAAGACTCGTCATATATATAATATGATGAAAGGGTCCCAAAAATTCCAATGGAGTGAGGAAGGAAAGACATCATTCGAAGACGTGAAAACCTCCATTGCCCATGCTCCTATTCTAGTGTGTCCTAACTTCAGTAAAGACTTCATCATGTATAGCTATGCCTCTCTGCATACTATATCAGCTATCTTGATGCAAAAGAACTCTGAGGATATTGAATCCCTGATTGCTTTCACGAGCTCTCCTCCTAAGCCTCATGAATTGAAGATGTTGTAATTGGAAAATCATGCCTTTTCCATGGTAGAAGTAGTCAAAAATTTATGCTACTATATTCTGAATTCTCATACGGTAGTGTTGGTTCCTGACACAGCTGTTAAGTCTATCTTGACTCAACAGGAGTTAAGGAGCTTACGAGGGAATTTGATTGCAAATGTCCAAGACTATGATCTAGACATCAAACAAACTAAGTTGGTAAGAGGTAAAGGCCTGTGTTAGCTAATGGCTGAAAACAAATACTCAGAGGTACCTGAAGAGAAAGCTGATCACATTGATGGAGAACCAAATGAACTGGAGAAAGTGGATTCTTTGCCCATGGTTCTATTTGTCGCAACCAACGATGAATGGTATTCTAACATCATGTCCTTTCTCACCTATGGTGACTGCCCAACTCACCTAACCACTAAGGAAAAGTGAATAATGAAGCTCAAAGCTGTAAGATATGTCATATGGGATGATGGATTGTACAAACGCAGAATTGACGAAATTTTTCGATGATGTGTTGACAAGCTGCAGTAGGTAAAATTATTGGAGAGTTTTCATGACTCAGCTTACAGTGGCCACTTCTCCTCATTAGTGACAGCACACAAAATCATTCAAGCCAGGTACTACTGGCCAATGATATTTCAAGATGCAGGCACCTTGGTAGCAAAATGTGAACTTTGCTAACAGTTCATTGGCAAACCAAAGCTGGTTGTGTTTCCCCTCAGGCCCGTCATCATTGACGAACGATTCAGATAATGGGGAATTGATTTCATTAGAGCACTCAATCCTCAATCGAGTATTAGACATAGTTACGTCCTAACAACAATGGATTACTTTACCAAATGGGTGGAGGCCATACCTGTCAAACATGCCACTTTTGAAGTTGTTTGCAACTTTATCAAAGAGAATATTATTGTGAGATTTGGCATTCCACACAAAATCCTTGCTGATAATGCTTCCAAATTCTCTTCATGGGAAGTAATTAGATTTTTTTATGGATACGGAATAACCTTGCCTCATTCCTGTGATTATTATCCTCAAGAAATGGTAACTATCATACGGAAGTTGGTTGATGAAAACAAACAGTCCTCACACAAATCATTACACGATGCTTTGTGGGTGGATCGTATCACTCCAAAGAGGTCTCTCGGCATGTCACCTTTCTAGGTGTTGTATGGGATTGATGCTGAAATCCCTATCTCCGTAGAACTTCCCGCTCTATGCTTGGCTTGAGTAATTGAAGATGAAACTTTTCAAAATTCTCTTAAAAAGAGGATTATGTACCTAACGGAACTTGAAGAAAAGTGAGTAAAAGTGGTTGACAAGATCACTGAACATCAAACTAAAGTTAAGAGGTTGTTCGACAAGAAAGCTAAGTAGAAATATTTTCAAGTGGGAGATCTTGTTCTTCTGTGGGACAAATGAAGAGAACCGAAAGGTATGCAGGGGAAGTTTGAATCTCTTGAGAGGGCCATACAAAATCAAGCATCTCAACGGAGAGAATAGATTCTCTCTCTCATATCTAGATGGAACTGAACTACCACTTCTATATAGTGGGAAACACCTAAAGATCTTCAGGAAGTAGGGCTTGCTCTCTTCTTTGTACAATTTTAGTGTTCGTTTTGTTTGCTTTCGTTATGTGCTTTCTTTTTGTTGTTGTGTGTTCCCTTCCTTTTTTTTTTTCTCCCTTGTTTTTTGACTCTCTGCAACCCTATGGATAGGCACATGAAAAATCTAGGATTCTCTATCCTTAAGATTCACTCAAAGATAATCCCTAGAAAGAGCTAGCTGTTATCCTGTAAAATTGACAAGGGCAATTTGTAGGTAACTATACCAAAAATACTATTTTGACCCCTAGGGAAGTTTGATAATATTCAAAATAGCCCAAAACTCCCTTTCAAAAAATCAAGTTATTTCAGGACTTAGTCGTTTTCAACTTATCCTTCGGAACAGAAAGCTGTGTGTCAACAATCACAAAACAGTGCCCTTTTGAACTGGGTGCCATTTAATTCATGTCAACATCCCAAAATTCATGCCCCCTTTAAATCCTTTAGCACTGAAAATTTTGTATTAGCATCAATAAATTTGTGCTAAGCATTTTCTTAGGTGCAATTTTCCTCGTGTCGATGCTTCGGAAACCACGCCAAAAGTGGTTGGTGGGTCATAAATGACAATTTTTCTATAAATATGAGCCTGATAGATGTCATTTTAATGGATTGAAAATTGTAAAAAGTATTCTCTCTGCGCGTGTTAGCCATCCCCATCAACCCTCGTCTATCGTTTTTAAGCTTGTGGGCCCTGCGTATTTCTTCGTGTTTTATAAATTTGGGTAAGTGGCTCCTCTCCTAGTTGTGGTTTTTTGTTTTGTTGTGTTAGGTATTAGGGTTCATGTCAAAAGTTTAAAATCCAAACAATCTAATAATTTCTAGACCTAGATGAAACCCTCTTTTCCTCTCCTTCCAGATCTGTAAATCTAGAAGGCCCCTGCCATTGAAGTAAACCAAAAAACCATCTCTCCCTACTTGTTACCTTGTCATTTCTCTTCCTTACCATCTAACAAATCCAAAAAGGAGGAAAGTGATAATAAAGAAATTAACCAAACTATTAACTATTATCCTTTGGTGCAATTTTCATAGATGTTACATGCTCAGAAAGTGCGCCGAACTAATATGGCACACTGTTTTTCCTTGTAACCTCTTCCAAAGTTGCAATTTGGCACACTTTACTCTCATGCAACATAAAATTTTTCTGTGCCTAGCCAAAGAACACTTAGAAGATTTTATTAAGGTGCAAGCGCAACTTCTACAACATCAACATAAGATGTTTTCTGCTATAGATCCACACCTCGCGCTTTACCCTTTGGCGCTAAAATTTTTCATGTAACACCTCTCAAAATTGCACCCTTTCAAACTTGGTGCAAATTTTCCCATGTCAAAACCTAGCACCACTACACCCATGTCGGCAGTTTCCCAAACACGCCAAAGCATAGCAAACTCTTGCAGCCTAATGTAAACTTGCATCTTGTTCCCTAAGGATTAAAATTACTCATTCTCCCTTTTGAAAGCTAAACCTATCTATTTTCTCACACATTCTAAGGTGTTCTGTTATTCTTCAAAATTTCATTATGAATAACATGACGGCTGACATGGATCTTCTGTGTTGGACCTTCTTGATACTTCTTGTAGAACAACAACATCCATTCTTGAACTCACATATGTCTTCATCAAGTAAGAAACCGACTAAAGCTAAAGCTAAAGCTAAGTAGTCAGAGCAAGAAATGAAGTACATGTACCAGAGAGTAACAATTCCTGACTCATATATCGACTGCGACCTTGGCATCAGAGACTCTATGCTGGGTCATGTTGATATGGATGATTTCTAGGTAAGGACCACCAGGGTGAACAATGGGTCATGGATGAATAAGTTAATAGGTAGTGGATTGCACTTTGTAGCTGGGCTTTCAGTGAGTGCTGTAAATAATGAGTTCATAATGTTGATTTCCTAATGTTATAAAAAAGACACTATATGTGTCAAAAATAAAGAACACAAGACAATCATAAACCTCAAAGCACATCACTTTGATATGATCCTGGGAATTCCTCATCAATGACACTATGTGGAAATAAGTATTGAAGACTGCAAGAAGGCATGGGATGATAATGAAGATTAGTGCATGCAGATGATGAATGAACTCTATCTAAAGAACAAGAAGCCATTGACTAGATGGACACAAACAATCCACCATAGTGATTTTAATGAAGAATTGAGAGATACAATCATGTTCTTAAATAGAGTATTTGGGCTCCCTGATGCCCATTATTTTCACAAGTGGATGCTAAGATACCTAGAGAATATGAGCAAGAATGCACCTGATCAACACTTCGGCTGGGGTGAAATCATAAGTGACACCATCTCATAGCAGCTTCAACAAAATCTAACAGCTGGGAAGTTCTACATGAATTCCTACGTTGTATACTCTGTTGCGTTAGAAAAGGATTTCATAAGGTTAACTCGAAATGGGGTATGGCCCCAAGTCAAGATATACGAGTTCTACCCAAAGCTAAGGGTCAAAGCCAGCATCTCCCAGTTCTCCAAAATAAATGATACCTTCTTCTATGAGGTATTTTTTTTGTTGAGACCAAATATGAGACACAATCAAACCAGCCCAAGTGTGATTTCTTTTATAAACAATTTGCGAGCATTGTCCACAAAATTCCCCACATTCACATACCTTAGAGCTGTGAGTTTTGCGGGAGAACCAATGAAGCTGCCAAGGTTTATAGGGCCAAATCTGGTCCTCCTGGAATTTTTAAGGCAATGAATCACTTATCATGAAAAGTTTATGAAGATAAAGAAAGGAGGAACTCCATTCCCCGTTACAGTTTGTCGATACACCTACCCTACACTTGCTAAAGCACGGGAGATGTATGTTGAGATAGAGATGCTGAATTTAAAGCACAACTTCCCACCAAGGCCGACCTTTGACTTTTGGAGTTGCCTCCCGAAGGAAAAAATTGATCCCATCCATGTTCTTGAGATCGATGACATTTGGATAGACCTAACCCATGAGATAGACATTAGGTGGAAGGATCACTCCCGGCTAGCTCTAGAGGAGATCATCCACTATGGCGTTGCCATTGTCCCAATGAAATTCAAAGAGACTGATCAAGAAATTGATTAGGTTTACATTAACATAGATGGGGAAAACTTTCCATTCACAGAGATTGACAGAGATAAAGTGCAAAATACCATTCAAGAAAGGGTTAAACCCACAATGCAACGCACTGAACATTGGTGTAATCAGAATGGCCTTACATACCTTGGAGTTGACTTCACTACTTCTCCTTCAGGTAGTGCACCTCTAAGGCCAGACCGTGTGCCGAAAGGAAAATGAAAAAACAAGGTGGGAGAACTAAGCAGACAAGTAGAAACTCCTCAAGGCCTTCCTCCTACTTATGAGAAGCAAGCAGTTGACCTGGTGTCTCTAGGTGATGAAGAAACAACAGATGTTCTGATGGCTGCATCAATCCAGGATGTTATCACAACTGCAACTACTGAGGTACCCAATGTTCCTTCTCCTCCTCTTGTCATTCAAGCTTCTATTCCTATGGATGTGTCTTCTCCTCTCCCTTCCTCCCTTCCATCTCCCACCTCTTCCATCTTCTCCTCTCTTGTGGATCTGTCACCTAATATTTCCTCAATCCTGATGAAGATACCTTTCGTTTCCACGTCCTTCTCTTCTCCATTAATAACTCTAGGCCCCAAAATCATCGGTGCGTTGGACTCCCTGTTAATTCCACCATTGAGTGCTTTAACATACTTCCCTGAGGCCTCTATAGTTGATCCCCCTCTCACTCCCATTTCTTCTTCTTCCTCCTCCCCCACTCCCATAAGTCCTGGTTATATTTTTGACCATCTGAGTCAGTATAAGAGGAAAGTTCCCATTATAGCCATGGATTTCTTTGTCATTCTGAAAAAGGGAACCAAGAAGTAGAAAGTGATAACTCAATTTTCTAAAGGCACTTCAGGAGAAAGATTCATGGAGATAGCTTTCATGGATCCCACGAAGAGAAAAGAAGAATTGTCTCCCATAGACTTCATGGTGAATCAAGTCACAATAGGGACCTCATCTAAAATCCTGCAAGGGGAAGCCTTATCTGCTTTAGATGCTCTTTGCAAGAAGCTCCACAAGGAAAAAGAGTACAAAAGGATACTCAAAGATTGGTGACTTTTATGAACTACTGCTGAACCCATTCAAGTTCCCAGTCAGGAGAAAATAAATGAATATGTTAAGATTGGTTAACAAGACACAATAGTATCATCTGAGATTGAATGGATCCTCAAATATTGTGAGGAAGTGCTTGGGAAGTTTACATTACTCTATGAGGATATAACTCAAGCAAATAAGGAGCTGCAAGAAGTAGTAAGTTTTCTATCCGAAGATTTGGATAACGCCAAGTTACAGAAAGAAACATTCCAAGAAATGGTTAACTTCTCATCCTACAACCTATTGAATGTTGGCATTATCAATTACCCACATGCACATAATAAATCTATCACTACATTAGATTACCAAGTTGATCAGATGGAATATATCCTGAAGAGAATCAATAAATTCAAAGATGAAGCCCTGGAAGCACGATACAACATGGAGAAGATAGTTGCAAAAATGTCTCAAGGAATGCTCAGTGAATCGTATAACTTGAGATAAGTAGATGATACATTCTAGTGTTTCAAGGCTATCAACACTCAAGGTTTGGCACCAAAGGTCATTTTCGACTGAGAGTAAATCAATAACCTCTTGTCCTGTCGTGATTTCATAGGATTTTTAATCGATGCAAGTGAAAGTTTCACTGAGTTACCTGAGAAGATCAAGAAAAAGAAAGAAACCTATGAAGTCATTCGCGACCATTTTAATGGTCCCGACCATGATCAAATTCAAGCAATGATCAGCAAGTTTGTAGAATATCGGGTGCATTGTCACATTGACTCTCCTAATATAAAGCAAGACACCAAGTTTGATTAGAGGGATGATGAAGAGTATTTTTTCCTTTCTAGAATGCGTTGATGATTTTTGTAAAATATTTCAAAAAGCATGTTGGCATACACAATGACCTCATCCATGTTTCACCATGGGATATTGCCATCCAAAAATTTTCCCAAGTCAATTGTTGACTTTTAGATATTTTCCATATCTTTTGTAAATATCTTGTAAGATATTTTTGTAAGTAGTGGGTTTGCTTTTCTCTTCTTTCCTCCGCTCCTTCTATAAATACTAGAATAATTGTTGTGTTCAAGGGGAACATTTTTTGTATGAAAAGAGAAGTGATGAGAGAAAGACTTTGTGTTTTCTTACAACAGAAGAAATATTAATACACATATTCATAATTTGTGCTTAATGTGTGTGCTATTTGCATCAGATCTTTCTTAAGTTAGATCTATGTTTTTATTTTGTTAGATTCATTCCTACTATTGTCATCTGTTCATCAGTATTACTTTAATTTTTTATGCAAGTCACTTTGCCTCTATTTACTACTGGCTCAAAGCATAAACCTTCTGACCTTTCCGTCTTGGAATTCATTTCTTTTCTTCCTTCAGATCTACCCTCCTCTGTTCCTTCCCTCCTACCATTCTGTTCATAGTTGGAACTACCTCTATTGGGATGAGATCCCAAACCCCTTGAATTTATAATAGTCTAGATTTGCATAGATTCCTGCTTGATAGATTAGCAATAAACTAGTTTCACTTTTCTATCTCAAAGAGAGGCTATGCCCTGCACACTGTTGACTTTTTTCCCCATGACCTGCCTAACCGACAGATTTTCCACCCAACAGATTCATATATCTAAATGACTTAGGGAATTATATTTATATTGTTTTGGATGTTCATATATGGCCACGAGACCGAAGGAGATATTTGTATTTTTGAAGGTTAAAAATATCACAACAAACATCAGGGGATTGGAGACCAACCACTTTGGAATTCTAGTTGAATTCAACAAGGTCACCATTGCAACTGTATTTTTTTGTGTGTGTTTGTTTGTGCTAGGGATTCCCATAGGGGGATCACCTTTAAACGCGACCATGGGATTTTATGTTTTTGTTTTATTTGGTCCCTTTTGTTTAATTTTTGCATGTGTTTTATGTTGTGAAATTAACCTTTCATTATTTATTTAATGTGGTGTTAATATCGTGAGTAATCACATAGTTTAGTTATTAAATTAAAATATGTCATAAGAATGTAATTAATAGAGTTATTGGCAATGTTTTAAAGTGTTGTAAGAATGTGTAAGTGAACTTTTAAGTGATGTGTAAGTTAAATTTTGAGTGTGAAACACTCCACCTTCTTGGAAATTCGAATTTTTCCTTGGAGGCTGATTTTGGAGGCTTGTGGGAAAAGTTAAACTTGTCCCATACCTCTTAAATTTAGATACCAACCTTGCCTATGGTTGGAGGGTTAAATTTAGACCTTTTTATACATTTTTTCACAATTCAAGTTGAATGTTGTAATTACACTTTTCTTACATAATTTAAGTTTAGTCCTTTGGGGTGTGGGTTGGATTTGAGTGTATAAGTAAATTGTCATATTATTCACCCACCTATTGATTATGCATTGGAGAATGAAGTTGACTTTTTGGGTTGGGGTTGAGGATGTGTGATGTGGCATCCTACATGGATCCACCTCATCCTCTTCCCTTCCGTCTTGTATAAAATTTGAATTCATTTTCTTGTTTTGGGATGCTTCACTTGGGAGACTTGATTCTTGGGCAAATTTTCTTACTGTTTTGTGGAGATCTTGCTTGAAGTAGTCTTGGAAGATTTTTACATGCTTGTGTTGGGCTGTTTTGGATTGCTTGCATTGGGATAGAGCTTGATTTTTTGGAATTTGTAAGAAATCCATCATGGAGAGGTAAGATCTTGGCTCATGAAATGATCTTATTTTATATATGTAAATGTTCATGTGTGAATGTTTTGGCATGTTTTGGGTTGTTGGGTAGATGGCCTAGGAATGGTGTAGGAGAAAACTATGGGGCTATTTTTTGGGAGGTGCAAGTGTATTTTTAGGGAGGTATAAGGGTACAAGGAGTTGGGATTTGGGTTCCAAATTACAAAGAAATATCTTGCATCTCTTTACTGGTTATGGGGTGCCATAAGAGGTTGCAGAGGCATAAGGAAATGTGAGGAATAAGGGGTACTCGGGGAGGCATAAGCAATCTCATGGATTTGATATACTATTTTTGTTGTTTTGTAACTCAGGTAGTGATACCCATTTCCCCGTTTGGGAGGCACAAGAAGCATCCCCCATAGTTCTTTCTCCCTTGGCTTGCTTGATGAATCCTTAGTATTATTTGTCATTTGTTAAGGTATTTCTAAAACTACATTCTTTTTTGTACTGTGTTTTATTGTGAAAATGTTGCTTGTGTGTGTTTGTGGAAGCCTGTTGTTGCCATGAGTTGGATCACATATTTTATTGCATTATGGTTGGGGCTCAGGGGCCAATGAAGAAGGATGTCTTCTCCTCTTCATTAGATGTCTTGGTTGGGTGGAGAGCATTCCCTTCCTCCTACTCTTGTTATGATCAAACTGAAATAATGAGAAGAATGCATGTTGTTGTTCTGGAGAAGAGATAAAGATACTTTGACAGTCCCTTGTGAAATTAAATCTCATTGTAACCCTTCCCACTTGAAGTGGATGAACCTCTAAATGGTTGTAATGGAAAAATGTTGTAATGATTTACAACTGAAATATGAAATGTAAAAGAGTTATACTCTTTATTCTATTTGGAAAGAATGTAAAAGAATGATACGTGTTTTGTATATTGTATTTTGTAATCAAATGAAAGAAAGAAGTTGTAAAGTTTTCTTTTGGGAATCAATAAATGAATGTAATACTTATTTCAAATTGCATTGTTGCATTGAATCTGATCATATCAATGTATTGAAATCTATGTTTGAAAGGAAGAAATGTGTGTGAGAAAAATAAAGTATTTTGGCTTTTTGGAATGTGAAAAATTTTTAATCAGGAATTGTATTTTGGTCTTGGATATTTTGATTAAATCAACTAATGTGTTAGATTAGAATTGGAATGAATTTTAATACTTAGAATATGAAAATAGTAAATAGATCCTTCATAATTTGATCCTTGTTTTTGGTAATTTCAAACTGGAAATTATCTAAACCAAAAATGCACAGTTCAAAACTGAAATAATAAAATAACAAATTAAAGGATTAAATTGAAGTAGTAGGCCCTCAATGAATTCAAATATACAAAGACACTTAAAGACAATATTTCAAAACTTAGCCAAATCAGGCTCAACCATTTTACAGTATTTTTGCTGTCAAAATGATAAATTTTCAAATGAGAATTCAATCAAATAGATCTACCTCAAAAAATTATCCTAAATCCATCTAAGAAAAAATATCCATGTCTATTTGACATGTAGAGAGAAGAAGAAAGTCAAATTGAATAAATGTCACAAGTTAAAATTTACTAGTTCACACTGTAAAGGCCTACAGGTCGTTTTCTTAAGATTGACTCCTTACATTTTATCAAACTCAAAAAATAATGATCTTTATGCAAAGAGAAAGTTCATAGATTTCTAGAAAGTCCTCTTTTGTCCCAAACCGATCTCTCTATCAAAATTTATGGTCTTCTGAAGTGTTTCTTCCTTGGCATCAAATTTTGGGAAAAATTTCCTTGGCGGTTCGGCGGCCTGAATTTTTCCCTTAAACACTTAGAATTTTTTTTGAGAAGATTTTCAAAATTTTCCCCACCGCCCCACAACCAATCAGAGGCTACCACATGGCACCATGAGGTTTTGGCAGAGGGTCGGACCCCTTTTTAAAGTAAGTGCATCTCGAGTCATCGGTGGTGGAGTGGGTCCCTTCTGAATTTTTGTGCTTCGGAAAATTTTGGGAAAATTTTCCATGTTCTCCCTACCATCCTGGTAGCCCATAGCCAATCCGGAGCTGCCATGCGGCATCGCGTGGTGTTCGCAGAGTTACAGGTCCTTGTTATCCTCTTAGTCCTTCGTGGAATTAAGTCAATTTTCTCCCCGCCACTTAACCTTCCCCGCATTGGCCTAGGAGATGCCACATGTCCTTTACAGACTTGCAAGAGTGTGGGCACAAAGCTTACTTTTCATCCCGTGTGGGAAAATTTTAAAATTGTTGCCCCCCGCCCCACTTTTTTCCCATTTTTCCCCGCACTGACTTAGGGAGCGTCACATGTCCCTAGTGGACTTGCGGACCCACGGAAGTGTGGAAGATTTTTTTTTCCCCACATGGGAAAATTTAGAAAGGTCCCCCGGCAGCCCGTGAACCCTCCCTTTTGGGCCAGTATTCACCCCTGGGCCCACAGGCCCACTCTAGGGAAAATTTTCACCCCAAGGCCCACCAGCCCATAACTTGAGAAATATGATGAGTTAGGAGGACCTCTTTGTATCAATGGAAAGGTGAGGAAATTTCCTATCCAATGGAATGATTTAGGAAAAATTTTAATGTGTTAAGTGTAGGAAAAATCAAATTAAAAATTTAATCTTGTTAGAGAGGGGGTATGGTGAGGAATTAACCTCTGAACCTAATTGAACCTTACGACCTCTAATAATTGTTAATAAAATAAAATTATTTTCTAAATGGATTAGAGATGTTCTGGAGCTTGTTAGTGACAACTGTTGTCTTGTAACCCGGTTGTAGACTCTTTTCAACAAAAAAAGTTATTCCTTAATTTTTCCTAACTAACCCTAGGTTGTTTCTTGGGTCTCAAGTGCATTTTTTTTGTGGGTGTTACATTTGGTATCAGAGTAGTGGTTCAAAATATTGGACCATTGGGAACAACTTGAGACATGAAACCTATAAGACTTTTAAATCTAGAATGTAACTTAGTTAGAGATTTCATATTTTAGTAAACATGGAATTTGAATAAAACTTAGAACAATGAACTAACTCTCACCTTGGTCTATGCAGGAGACATAGATGGGACGAGAGGTATTTTCACATAGACCTAGACTGACCACCACCAAATCATGTAGTAGCAGCCATTTTACCCCATATTTTTTAGGATTTTCAGGATGTTAATACCGCTCTACATGAAGGATCAGGAGGATGACATGCAGCCATACATGACAGATTCCCTTCCATTGAGGGCCAGGTATCTCCTCGACCCGGTGAGGATCATGGCAGAAATAACTCCCATGTAGAGTCAGCCAGGGTAGAGTCGCCGTAGAGGGGACAGGGTGACTAAGTTTAGGGACATAGAAAGAGGTCTCACATCCCTAGGCTTAGGGATGAGCATGCAGAGAGACCTAGAGGATGTCAGACCATAGCTGTAGACCACATTAGGGAGATCTTGAAGCTTTGAACATCACATTATTCTTGTGACATAGGTGGATTTCAGGAAGAGGACTGGTTAGTGAGATTGATCATGTTCTTCAAGTTGTGTCCTTGTTCTAGCAACATGAAAGCTCATGTTGCGATCCATCTACTGAGGGATGGAGCTAGTGTCTGGCGGTGGACAAGGAGCAAAATCTCCATGTTGATTCTAAGACAGTTACTTGGGAGCTCTTTGAGGAGTGTTTCCAGAGTGGATACTTATCACGGAGGTTTAGATAGTAGTAGATAGATGAGTTTCATGACCTCCAATAGGCATCACTTACAATCATTGGGTATGAGAGTAGATTTTTGGACCTACTCCAGTATGTTGATTACATGTAGGATGAGAAGGTATGGATCCAAAAGTTCATTTGGCACCTGAATATAGACATTAGAGGTGCATTACGGATTGATTATCTGTAGACATTAGCTGAGGCCATCGAAAAGGCCTATATAGCAAAGGAGACTCGAGGAAAGACCTAGCAGGCTAGAGACTGAATCAGGAACCACATACAGCAGATGTAAGACATCATATCGAGGGGGTCAGTACCTCTTCCTAATGGTGGATAGGGTTCAGCACAGTCATCTTTTAAACCCCAATACCACCAATAGTCCTACCCACCATATAAACCTCCACAAAGGTTTGATGAACAAAGATGTCAAAGTATGGGGCCTACTCGTAGGGGTCCCATTAGGACACAGGGTGCAAAGAGAGCTCACTCAGCAAGATATTTCTAGTGGAGACCTCAACAAACTGAAGTTGAATCATCAGGATATACACCACAGACCTCGATAGTACTGACTGGACCTGCTACACAGGGGAGAGGATCAGGAAGTTGTTTTGGTTGTTATGTTACTGGACATTTTTGGAGGGATTTCCCACAGAACCCTAATAACAAGGGTAAGACATAGATCTCAGAGCCTACTATTGGTGACATGGGGCACCATCATAAGATGTACGTAGTGGTCAAAAACTGCCAAGAAGATCGCGAGAGTACATTTATTGAGACTACAGGTAGCATTAGTGGTATTCCTACCTCCATTTTGTTTGATTCTGGTTCTTTTGATTCTTTCATTGCACCATCTTTAGTAGAACGATGCAAGCTAGTGGTAGTTAGGTAGGGTAGTAGTTAGGATGTTGAGATGGCTTTTGGAGCTAATAACTCTATGGATTCCTTGGTTAAGGACATTGTGGTGGATTTGGGACCTTTTACCACTACCTCAGATCTCTCTGTCCTTCCTTTGGGGTCATATGGAATCATCTTGGGTATGGATTAGTTGTCTGTGCATAAGAATAGTGTGGATTGTTACCACAATATCATATCTTGTGTAGATTATTTGGGAGTTAAGTCCCTGATTTCAAGGGTCAGGAGATGCGTTTCTATTCACACCATCTCTGCTATGTAACTTAAGCGGTGTGTGCGATGGGGTTGTCAGATGTATGTTGTTATAGTCAGTGACAAATCAAAGGATGGTTCTAGTGGATCATCGCTAGATGATCACCCCATTTTGAGAGATTTTGTGGATGTCCTTCCAGGGGAGCTACAGGGGTTACCACCCCCACGTGAGATTGATTTTAATATAGACATGGTTCCAGGAGAAAATCTTATCTCACGAGCACCTTATCAAATGACCACCCCAGAGATCTGTGAGCTAAAGTCATAGCTTGAGGGAATTTTAGAGAAATTCCTTTTCCATCCTAGTGTATCCCCTTGGGGAGCACCACTGATCTTTGTAAAGAAGAAGGATGGATCCTTGTGTTTGTGTATTGATTACTGCCAGCTGAACAAAGTAATGATCAAGAATTGTTATCCCCTTCCATGCATTCATGATTTTTTTGAGCAGATGAAGGGAGCTACGGTTTTATATAAGATTGATCTTAAGTCAAATTACCATCCGCTGAGGATTTTTGAAGTGGACATTCTAAAGACCACCCTTTGTACAAGATATGGCCACTATGAGTTCACACTGGTGCCTTTTGGTTTGACTAACACCTCGTAGTGTATATGAGTTTGATGAATGGGGTATTCAGGACCTTCTTAGATCACTTCGTGCTTATCTTCATTAATGAAATTTTGATTTACTCACATACGCATGGAGACCATGAGGGGAACCTTTTCCAGGTTCTTCAGTGTCTTTAGGAGCAACAGCTTTTCAGGAATTTTGAGAAGTGTGCATTCTTTTAGATGGAGGTGCAATATTTGGGTCATATCATTTCTTGGGAAGGTATCACCATCAATCCTTTGAAGATTAGAGCTATTATGGATTGGTCAGCACCCACTACTATGACTGAGGTGCGTAGATTCATGGGATTAGTAGGTTACTACCAGATATTTGTTCAGGACTTCTCTTAGATTACACACCCCATCACTTCCCTTTAGAGGAAAGGTAAGAAGTTTTTTTGGTCAGACAGGTGCGAGTAGTGCTTTAGTACATTGAAGGAATGTCTCACTACAACCCCTATTCTTATAGTTTTGGATCCACAAGGTGAGTTTTTCATTTTCTTGGATGCTTATTTAGTACGGCTTGGAGGTGTGTTGATGTAGGAGGGAAGAGTAGTTTCCTTTGATTCTCACAAACTCAAACATTACGAGCTTAATTACTTGACCTATGATCTTGAGCTTTCGGTAGTTTTACACACTTTGATTTGATGGAGAAATTTTTGGCTTGGTCAGAGATTCAAACTCAAGACAGCTCACCTGAGTCTTCCTCACCTCTTCACGGAGCCCAATCTCAATGCTCGTCAGTAGCATTGGATGAAGTTGCTATATGAGTATGATATGGAGATAGAGCATGTGAAAGGGAAGGAGAATGCAGTGGTAGATCCTCTCAGTAGATATAGACATGTGGCTAAGGCCACCTTAGTGAGCAAAAATTTACGGAGCAGGATTCTTCAACAACTTCCTCTTAACATCTTCTACAATGTAGTTTGAGCAAAGATAGAGTCTTAGAGACCACTTGAGGGGAAGTTTGATGTTTTTTCTTTAGTGGAAAATGGCCTTCTAAGGCACAGAGGATGGATTTATGTTCCTAGACATGGAGGCTTGAGGTAAGACATCTTGGCAGAGGCACATCATGCACCCTATTCAGCCCATCCTGGGGTGAAGAAGATGGATGCCACCTTGAGATAGTTGTATCATTGGAGAGGACTTCAGAGAGACGTGGCTCAGTTTGTTTCACAATGTCTAGAGTGCCAGAAAGTGAAGGATGGGCATCGGCATCCAGCTGGCCTTCTCTTTCCTCATGCTATACCAGAGTGAAAAGGGACACCATTTCCATGGACTTCATTTTAGGGATACCGATGTCGATATATCACCACGATGCCATCATGGTCATGGTTGATAAATTGACAAAAGGAATCACTTTTCTCTAGTGAAGACCACTTATATAGCTAGTGCAATGGCATGGGTATACTTGGATGATATTTTCAGGTTACACAGGATTCGATGGAAGATCATTAGTGACAGCGATCCTTTTTACACTTCCCATTTTTGGACTACCATACAACATGCCCTTGGGATGAAGATTAAATTCAACACAACATATCACCCTGAGATGGATGGACAGATTAAGCGGGTGAATAGGATTTTAGAGGACATGCTCAGGATGTATGTGATGGATTAGCAGTCTAGATGGGAGGAGTACCTGTACTTAGTGGAGTTTGCCTACAATAATAGTTTTTAGAGTTCTATAGGAATGGCTCATTTTTAGAATTTGTATGGTAGAGAATGCAGGACACCTGTTAGCTTGGAAAGGTTTGAGGATATAGTGTTTATTGGACTAGCTTTATTACAGGACATGGAGTAACATTTAATTTTGATAAGACAGATACCATAGGAGGCATAAGACAGGAAGAAGAAGTACGTAGATCAACATAGGACCAACCGTAGTTTTGATGTGGGCATGAAGGTGTTGCTTTGTGCCAGGCCACATAAGATCCCTAACCATTATGGAAAAGGTTCTAAGTTATCTCCTAGATTCATGGGTTCTTTTGAGATATTAGAACGTATCGGCCCTTTGGCCTACCATCTAGAATTTACACCCATCTTGTCTCAAGTACATGACGTGTTTCACATTTTACTTCTTAGGAGATATGTTGTAGATTCTTCTCATGTGTTAAATTGGACATCATTGCAAGTGCAGGATCAGGGGGAGGTGATGGTGGAGCCCGTTCACATCCTAGATCATAAGACCCTATGCCTTCGAGGCAGAGAGGTTGATCAGGTTTGGGTGAACTGAGATATATATGATGAGACTGTAGCTACATGGGAGGATGCTACTTTTTTACAAGTTTAGTTCCCACATTTGTTCCAGTGACTTCCAAGAAAAATTCAAGTCTAAGGGGAGGGGGATGTAGTGCCCACTTTCCTTTGACACCTTTTTGATACTAATTATGATACTGATGATAGTATTATGGACATAATTATGGACCTTATTATAGTATGATGTTAGATGTTAGATCATGGATTATTGTTGATTTGATTCAATTATGATGCATGATGATTATTAGAGACATTTTGGATATTGATGATGATAGATTGTTTGACATGGTTATATTATGGATGTTGTGCAGACTTGTGATATGTGTGGATATTGTGAGTGGACCTAGAATGGAAAATTATTGGATGATGATATAGTTGTTCATAAAACTATAAATGATATTGTTAAATTGCTTTGATGTTGTTGTGATTCATATATCTAAATGATTTAGGGAATTATATTTATATTGTTTTGGATGTTCTGATATGGCCACGAGGAACAAGGAGCTATTTGTATTTTAGAAGGTTAAAAATATCATAACAAACATTGGGGGATTTTATACCAACCACTTTGGACCTGTAGATGAATTCAACAAGGTCACCATGGCAACTGTATTTATTTGTGTTTGTTTATTTGTGCTAGGGACTCCAATGAGGGGATCACCTTTAAATGTGACCAAGGGATTTTATGTTTTCTTTTTTTTGGTCCTTTTTGTTTAATTTTTGCGTATTTTATGTGGTGCACTTACCCTTTCATTATTTATTTAATGTGGTTTTAATATTGTGAGTAATCATATTATTTAGTTAATTAATTAAAATATGTCATACGAATGTAATTAATAGAGTTGTTGGTCATATTTTAAAGTGTTGTAAGAATGCTTAAGTAATGTGTAAGTGACCTTTTAAGTGATGTGTAAGTTAAATTTTGAGTGTGAAACACTCCACCTTCTCGAAAATTCGAATTTTTCCTTGGAGGCTAATTTTGGAGGCTTATGATATAAGTTAAATTTGTCCCATACCTCTTAAATTTATATACCAACATTGCCTATGGTTGGAGGGTTAAATTTAGACCTTT
Source organism: Taxus chinensis (assembly GCA_019776745.2). NCBI lineage: Eukaryota > Viridiplantae > Streptophyta > Pinopsida > Cupressales > Taxaceae > Taxus > Taxus chinensis. The sequence continues at coordinate 720,853,270 of CM034147.1, read as the reverse complement.
TTATGCATTTTTTACAAGTCAAGTTGAATGTTGTAATTGCACTTTTCTTACATAATTTAATTTCAGTCCTTTCGGCTGTGGGTTGGATTTAAGTGTGCAAGTAAACTATCATATTATTCACCCACCTATTGATTTTTCATTGGAGAATGAAGTTGAATTTTTGGGTTGGGGTTGAGGATGTGTATTGTGGAACCCTACATGGATCCACCTCATCCTCTTCCCTTCCCTCTTCTATAAAATTTGAATTCCTTGTCTTGTTTTGGGATGCTTCACTTGGGAGACTTGATTCTTAGACAAATTTTCTTACTGTTTTGTGGAGCTCTTGCTTGAAGTAGTCTTGGAATATTTTTGCATGCTTGTGTTGGGCTGTTTTGGATTGCTTGCATTGGGATAGAGCTTGCTATATTGGAAATTGGAATAACTCCATCATGGAGAGGTAAGAGCTTGGCTCATTAAATGTGCTTCTTTATATATGTAAATGTTCATGTGTGAATGTTTTGGCATGTTTGTGGGATGTTGGGTAAATGTCCTAGGAATGGTGTAGGAGAAGACTATGGGGCTATTTTGTTGGAGGCATAAGTGATTTTTTAGGGAGGTATAAGGGTGGAGTGACTTAGGATTTGGGTTCCACGTTACAAAGAAATTGATTTAATTTCTTTACTAGTTATGGAGTGCCATAAGAGGTTGGGGAAGCATAAGGAAATGTGAGAAATAAGGGGTACTTAGGGATCCATAAGGAATGTAAGGGTTTTGATATACTATTTTTGGTTGTTTGTAACTTACGTGGTGATACCCATTTTCCCATTTGGGAGGCATAGGAAGAATCCCCCATATTTCTTTCTCCCTTGGCTTGCTTGATGAAGCCTTAGTATTATTTGTCATGTGTTAAGGTAGTTGTAAAACTACATTCTATTTTGGACAAAGTTTTATTGTGAAAATGTTGCTTGTGTGTGTGTTTTTCTAAGCTTGTTGTTGCCATGAGTTGGATCACATATTTTATTGCATTATGGTTGGGGCTTGGGGGGCAGGATAGATTCTCCTCTTAGTTGGATGTCTTGGTTGGGTGGAGAGATTTTCCTTTCTCCTACTCCTGTTGTGATCAAATTCAAAGAATGAGATCAATGCATGTTGTTGTTTTGGAGTTGAGATAAAGATAGTTTGATAGTCCCTTGTGAAATGAAATACCATTATAACCCTTCCCACTTGAAGTGGATGAACCTATAAATGTTTGTAATGGAAACATGTTGTACTGATTTACAAGTGAAGTTTGAAGAGTAAAAGAGTTATACTCTATATTTTGTTTGGACAGAATGTGAAAGAATGATACGTGTTTTGTATACTGTACTTTGTAATTGAATAAAAGAAAGAAATTGTAAATTTTTCCTTTGGGGATCAATAAATGAATGTAATACTTATCTCAAATTGTATTTTTGTATTCAATCTGATCATATCATTATATTGAAATATCTATTTTAAAGGAAGAAATACGTGTGAGAAAATACACTATTTAGTCTTTTTGGAATGTGAAAATTTTGAAATCAGTAATTGCATTTTGGTCTTAAGTGGTTTGATTAAATCAAATAATGTGTTAGATTAGAAATGGAATGAATTTAATACTTAGAAGATGAAAATGGAAAATAGATCCTTTAAAATTTGATCCCTATTTTTTGGTAATTTCAAACTGGCAATTATCTAAACCAAAAATGCACAGTTCGAACCTGAAATAATAAAATAACAAATTAAAGGATTAAATTGAAGTAGTAGGCCCTAAACGAATTCAAATAGAAAAAGAAACTTAAAGGAAATATTTCAAAACTTAGCCAAATCGGGCTTAACTATTTTACAGTCGTTTTTCTGTCAAAATGATAAATTTTCAAATGGGAATTCAATCAAATAGATATACCTCAAAAAAAATCCTAAATCCATCTAAGAAAAATTATCCATTTCTATTTGACATGTAGAGAGAGGAATAAATTCAAATTGAATAAATCTCACAAGTTAAAATCTACCAGTTCACACAATAAAGGCTTGTAGGACGTTTTCTTAAAATTGACCCCTTAAGGTTTTTCAAAATCAGAAATTAGTGATCTCTGTGCAAAGAGGACGTTGAGATCTTTCCCTAAGGTTTTTTTTTGTCCAAAAATGACCTCTCTATCAAAAGTTATGGTCTTCTGAAGTTTTACTTCCTTGGCATTAAATTTTGGGAAAAATTTCCTTGGTAGGCCCGCGGCCCGAAAATTTCCCTTAAATACTTAGGAAATGTTTTGGGAAAATTTTCAAAATTTTCCTTGCCGCCCCACCATGTTGCAACCAATTCGAAGCTACCACGTGGCACCACGAGGTGTTGGCGGAGGGGCAAACCTCTTTTTAATCTTAGCACATGTAGAAAACTTTTGGGAAAATTTTCAAAGTTTTCCCCACCGCCCCGCTGACCCACGACCAATTAGGTGATGCCACTTGGCATCCTAAGGCATCGACAGTGCAGCGGGTTCATTTTGGATTTTTGTGCTTCAAAATTTTTTGGAAAATTATTTCAAATTTTCCCCATTGTCCCGCTGACCCGTAGCCAATCTGAAGCTACAAAGTGGCATTGCATGGTGTCGGCAAAGGCACGGGTCCTTATTATCCTCTTAGCCCTTTGGGGCATTAAGTTGATTTTCACTCCACTGTGCCACCTTCCCCACGTTGACCTAGGAGATGCCATGTTTCCTTTATGAAATTGTGGGAGTGTGGGTGCAAAGCCGAATTTTCACGCTACGCGGGAAAATTTGCAAATTGTCCCCCACCACCCCATTTTTTTCCCATTTTTCCCTGCACTAACATAGGGCGCACCACATGTCCCTTGTGGACTTGCGGGCCCATGGAAGCACTGGACAATTTTATTTTATTTTGCCCCACTTGGGAAAATTTTCAAAGGTCTCCCCGTTGCCCGCCAACCCACCCTTTTTGGAAAATATTCATCCCTAGGCCTATAGACCCGCTCTTGGGAAAAATTTCACCCCAAGGCCCATCAGCCCATAACTTGAGAAATATGAGGAGTTAGGAAGAATTATTTATATCAATGCAAAGGTGAGGAAATTTCCTATCTAATGGGCTTGATTTAGGGAAATTTTGCATGTTTTAAGTATAAATAAAAATCAAGTTGAAACTTTAAGCCTGTTAGAGAGGGGGTATGGTGAGGAATTACCCTCTGAACCTAATTGAACCTTATAACCTTAAATTTTTGACCTTATGACCTCTAATAATTGTTAATAAAATAAAATTATTTTATAAATGGATTAGAATTGTTCTGGAGCCTGTTAGTGACAATTGTTGTCATGTAACCTGGTTGTAGACTCTTTTAAACAAAAAATATTATTCCATAATTTTTCCTAACCAACCCTAGGTTGTTTCTTGGGTCTCAAGTGGGTTATTTTTAGTGGGCATTACACTTGGTATTAGAGCAGTGGTTCAAAATCTTGGACCATTGGGCACACTAGAAAACTTGAGACATAAAACTTCAACCTATCACACTTTTAAATATGGAAAGTAACTTAGTTAGAGATTTCATAATTTAGTAAACATGGAAATTGAATAAAACTTAGAAAAATGACCTAACTCTCATGTTGGTCTATGCAGGAGGTGCAGATAGGATGAGGATTATTTTCACATAGACCTAGACTTACCACCACCAGATCATGTGGTAGTAGCCATCTTACCCCATATTTTACAGACTCTTCAGGATGTTAATGTCTCTCTACACGGAGGATCAGTAGGTGGACATGAAGGCAGACATGACAGAGTCTCTTCTATTGAGGGTCAAGTATCTCCTCGAACCAGTGAGGAGCATGGAGGAGAGAACTCCCATATAGAGTTAGCCATGGAAGAGTCACCATAGAGGGGACAGAGTGACCAAGTTTCAGGACATAAAGAGAGGTCTCGGATCCCTAAGCTTAGCGATGACCATGCAGAGAGACCTAGACGCTGTCAGACCATAGTTGCAGACCACATCAGGGAGATCCTAAAGCTTCAACCATCACATTATTCTAGTGACATTGGTGGATTTGAGGTAAAGGACTAGTTAGTGAGCTTGAGTGGGTGCTTCAAGCTCTATCCTTATTCTAGCAACATGAAATCTCATGTTTTGATCCATCTATTGAGGGATGGAGCTAGTGTCTGGTGGTGGATAGAGGAGCAAAAGCTCCATGTTGATTCTGAGACAGTTACTTGGGAGCTCTTTGAGGAGCATTTCCAGAGCATATATTTTTCACAGACGTTCATATAGTAACGGATAGATGATTTTCATGACCTCTAATAGGAATCACTTATAGTGGCTCAGTATGAGAGTAGATTTCAGGATCTACTCCAGTATGTTGATTACATGTAGGATGAGTAGGTATGGATCCATAGGTTCATCTGGGGCCTAAATCTATACATTGGAGGTTTCGTTCGGATCCATTGTCCACAGACATTAGTTGAGGTCATAGAGAAGGCCTATATAGTAGAGGAGACTCAGGAAAAGACCCAGCAGGCTAGAGACCGAGTCTGGAGCTGTATATAGCATATATAGGACAATAGATCGAGGGGGTCACTACCTCTTCCTCGTGGTGGACAGGGTTCAACATAATCATCTTTTAGACCCTAGTAGCAGTAGCAGTTCCAACCACCTTATAGACATCCATAGAAGTTTGATGCACAGAGAGGTCGGAGTATGGGGCCTCCTCCTAGGTATCTCATCAGAACAAAGGGTTCCAAAAGAGCTCACTCAATAGGACCTCGCCAATAGAGACCTCAGCAAACCACATCTGGATCATCAGGATCCACACCACAGACCTCAACAGTACTGAATGGACCTTCTACATAGGGGAGAGGATCAGGCAGTTGTTTTGGTTGTGGTGTTACTAGACATTTTTGGAGGTAATGCCCACATAACCCTAATAACAAGGGTAATACACAGATCGCAGACCCTACTATTGGTCACATGGGGTACAGTCATAGGATGTTCGCAGTGGTCAAAAACATCCAGGAAGAGCATCAGAGTAAAATTATTAAGACTATAGGTAGTATTGGTGGTATTCCTACCTCCATTTTGTTTGATTCTGGTTCTTTTGATTCTTTCATTACACCATCTTTAGTAGAGAAATGCAGGCTAGTGGTAGTTAGGCAAGGTCATAGTTGGGATGTTGAGATGGCTTCTAGAGCTAAGATCTTTATGGACTCCTTAGTTAAGGAGTGTGTGGTGGATTTGGGACATTTCACCACTACCTCAGATCTCTGTATCCTTCCTTTGGGCTCATATGGAGTCATCTTGGGTATGGATTGGTTGTCTACCCATAGGGCTAAGGTGGATTGTTACCACAAGATTATATCTTGTGCAGATGATTTGGGAGTTGAGCGGGTGATTTTAGGGGTCAGGAGACCCGTTTATATTCACACCATCTCTGCTATGCAGCTTAAGTGGTGTGTGTGATGGGGTTGTCAGATGTATGCTGTTACAGTTAGTGACAGATAATAGGATGGGTCTAGTGTACCATTGCTAGATGATCACCCCATTTTGAGAGATTTTGTGGATGTATTTCTAGGGGAGCTACCAGGGTTACCACCCCCACATGAGATTGATTTTTATACAGACCTTGTTCCAGAAGCAGTGCCTCTCTCACGAGCACATATCTAAATGACCGCCCCAGAGCTCTATGAGCTCAAGTTATAGATAGAGGGATTTTTTTAGAAAGGCATTATCCATCCTAGTGTATCCCCTTGGAGTGCACCGGTGATCTTTGTGAAGAATAAGGATGGATACTTGTGGTTGTTTATTGATTACCACTAGGTAAAAAAAGTAACAATCAAGAATCGTTATCCCCTTCCATGCATTGACGATTTGTTTGATCAGATGAAGGGAGCCACTTTTTTCTCTAATATTGATCTTAAGTCAGGTTACAATCAGCTAAGGATTTCAGAGGCGGACATTCTTAAGATTTCCTTCCATACAAGATATGGCCACTATGAGTTCACAGTGGTTCCTTTTGGTTTGATTAATTCCCCCATAATGTCTATGAGTTTGATGAATGGGGTATTTAGGACCTTCTTAGATCACTTCGTGCTAATCTTCCTTGATGACATTTTAATTTACTCATGTAGGCATGGGGAGAATGAGGGACACCTTCGCTAGGTTCTTTAGTGTCTTCAGGAGTAGCAACTTTTCAGGAACTTGGAGAAGTGTGCATTCTTTCAGATGGAGGTGTAGTATTTGGGTCATATCATTTCTGGGGAAGGTATCGTCGTCAATCCTTCCAAGATTTGAGATATTTTGGATTGAACAGAACCCACTATTATGAATGAGGTGCACAACTTCATGGGATTAGTAGGTTACTACTGGATATTTTTTCAGGACTTCTCTCAAATTTCACACCCCATCACTTCCCTTCAGAGGAAAGGAAAGAACTTTGTTTGGTCAGACAGGTGTGATCAGGAATTTAGTACACTGAAGGAATGTCTCACTACAACATCTATTCTTGTAGTGTCGGATCCACAGGGCAAGTTTTTTCATTTGCACGGATGCTTCTTTACCAGGGGCTTGGAGGTATGTTGATGCAGGAGGGCAGAGTAGTGGTCTTTGAGTCTCGAACACTCAAATATTATGAGCTTAATTACCTAACTCGTGATCTTGAGCTTGCGGAAGTTGTGCATGCTTTGGTTCAATGGAGACATTTTCTACTTGGTAAGAGATTCACACTCAGGAGAGATCACTTGATTCTTTATCACCTCTTCATGCAGCGTAATCTCAACGCCCGTTAGTGGAATTGGATGGAGTTTCTATGTGAGAATGATATAGAGATAGAGCATGTGAAAGGGAAGGAGAATGTGGTGGTAGAAGCTCTCAAAAAATGGAGATATGGGGCCATGGCCACCTTAGTGAGCACATATTTTCGAAGTAGGATTCTTCAGCAACTTCCTCTTGATAGCTTCTACATTGAAGTTCGAGCTCAAATCAAGTCTTAGTGACCCCTCGAGGGGAATTTTGATGGTTTTTCTTTAGAGGAAGATGGTATTCTCAGGGCACAGTGGCCGGCTTTATGTTCATAGAGATGGAGGCTTGCGGTAGGACATCTTGGTAGAGGCACATCATGTACCCTATTCATCCCATCCTGGGGTGAAGAAGATGCACACCACCTTGAGACAGTTGTATCATTGGAGAGGACTTCGGAGAGACGTGGCCCAGTTTATTTCACGATGTCTAGAGTGCCAGAAACTGAATGCTAAGCATCAACATCCAGCTAGCCTTCTCTTTCCTCATGCTATACCAGAGTGAAAATGGGACACCATTTCCATGGAATTCATTTTTGGGATACCGATGTCGATATATCACCACGATGCCATCATGGTCATGGTTGATAAATTGACAAAAGGGATCACTTTTCTCCAGTGAAGACCACTTATATAGGTATTGCAGTGGCAATGGGTATACTTGGATGATATTGTTAGGTTACACAAGATTCCATCAAAGATCATTAGTGATTGTGATCCTTTGTACACTTCCCATTTTTGGACTATCATGCAGCATGTCCTTAGTACGAAAATAAAATTAAGCACAGCATATCACCCTGAGATGGATGGACAGACTGAGTGGGTGAATAGGATTTTAGAGGACATGCTCAGGATGTATGTGATGGATCAGTAGTCTTGATGGGATGAGTACATGTACTTAGTGGAGTTTTCCTACTATAATAGTTTTAAGAGTTCTATAGGTATGGATCCTTCTCAAAATTTGTATGATAGAGAGTGCAGGACACCTCTTAGCTGGAACAGGTTAGAGGACAGAGTTTCTCTTAAACAAGCTTTGTTATAGGACATGGAGTAGCAGGTGGATTTGATCAGACAGAGACTACAAGAGGCATAGGATAGTTAGAAGAAGAATGCATATAAACATAAGACCAACTATATTTTTGATGTGGGCATGATGGTGTTCCTTCGTGTCAAGCCACATAAGATCCTTATCTATTATGGAAAAGGTTTGAAGATAGCTCCTAGATTTCTGGGTCCTTTTGAGATCTTGGAGCATATCAGCCCATTGGCCTACCGTCTAGCATTTCCAGTCATATTTTCTCTCATACATGAGGTGTTTCAAGTTTCATTTCTTAGGAGATATGTTGCATATTCTTCTCATGTGTTATATTGGACATCATTGTAGGTGTAGTATCAGGGGTAGGTGATGGTGGAGCCCGTTCACATCCTAGACCATAGGACCCTGTGCCTTCAAGGTAGATAGGTTGATCAGGTTCAGGTGTAGTGGGACAGATATGATGAGACTACAGCTACATGGTAGGATGCTACCTTTTTGCGAGTTCAATTCCAACATTTTTTCCAGTGACTTCCAAGAGGAAGTCAAGTATAAGGGGAGGGGGATGTAGTGCCCACTTCCCTTTGACACCTTTTTTATACTAATCATGATACTGATGATTATATTATGGACATGATTATGGACCTTATTATAGTATGATGTTAGATGTTAGATGATGGATTATTGTTGAATTGATTCAGTTATGATGCATGATGATTATTAAAGACACTTTGGATATTGATGATGATATACTGTTTGACATGGTTATATTATGGAAGTTGTGTGCACTTGTGATATGTGGATATTGTGAGTGGATTTATAAATGGAAAAATATTGTATGATGCTATAGTTGTTGATAAAACTAATAATGATATTGTTAAATTTCTTTGCTGTTGCTGTGATTCATATATCTAAATGATTTAGGGAATTATATTTATATTGTTTTGGATGTTCTGATATGGCCATGAGGCCAAAGGAGGTATTTGTATTTTTGTACGTTAAAAATATCACAACATCGTGGGATTGGAGACCAACCACTTTCGAATTCTAGATGAATTTAACAAGATCAACATGGCAACTGTATTTGTTTGTGTTTGTTTGTTTGTGCTAGGGATTCCCATGGGGGGGATCACCTTTAAATGTGACCAAGGGACTTTATGTTTTTGTTTTATTTGGTCCCTTTTGTTTAATTTTTACATGTGTTTTACATGGTTCACTTACCCTTTCATTATTTATTTAATGTGGTGTTAATATTGTGAGTAATCATATTGTTTAGTTAAGTAATTAAAAGATGTCATAAGAATGTAATTAATAGAGTTGTTGGCCATGTTTTAAAGTGTTGTAAGACTGTGTAAGTAATGTGTAAGTGACCTTATAAGTGATGTGTAAGTTAAATTTTGAGTGTAAACACTCCACATTCTTGGAAATTTGAATTTTTCCTTTGAGTTTGATTTTGGAGGCTTGTGGGACAAGTTAAACTTGTCCCATAACTCTTAGATTTACATAAAATCCTTGTCTATGGTTGTAGGGTTAAATTTATACCTTTTTATGCATTTTTTTACAAGTCAATATGAATGTTGTAATTTTACTTTTCTTACATAATTTAATTTCAGTCATTTAGGGTGTGGGTTGGATTTCAGTGTGCAAGTCAACTGTCATATTATTCACCCACCTATTGATTATGCATTGGAGAATGAATTTGAATTTTTGGGTTGGGGTTGAGGATGTGTGATGTGGCATCCTACATGGATCCACCTCATCCTCTTCCCTTCCCTCTTCTATAAAATTTAAATTCCTTGTCTTGTTTTGGGTTGCTTCACTTCGGAAAATTGAGTCTTGGGTGAATGTTCTTGCTGTTTTGGGGAGCTCTTGCTTGAAAGAGTCTTTGAATATTGTTGCATTCTTGTGTTGGGATCTTTTGGATTGCTTTCATTGGGATAGAGCTTACTATTTTGGAATTTGGAATAACTCCATAATGGAGAGGTAAGAGCTTGGCTCATGAAATTATCTTCTTTTATATATGTAAATGGTCATGTGTGAATGTTTTGGCACAATTGTGGGTTGTTGGGTAGATGGCCTAGGAATGGTGTAGGAGAAGACTATGGGTCTATTTTGTGGGAGGCACAATTGTGTTTTTAGGGAAGTATAAGGGTGGAGGTAGTTGGGATATGGGTTCCACCTTAAAAATAAATAGCTTGCATTTATTTATTCATTATGGGGTGCCTTAAGAAGTTGGGGGAGACATAAGGAAATGTGAGGAATAAGGGGTACTTAGGGAGGCATAAGGAATGTTAGGGTTTTGATATACTTTTTTTGGTGGTTTGTAACTCAGATGGTGATACCCATTTCCCCGTTTGGGAGGCATAAGAAGCATCACCCAAATTTTTTTCTCCCTTGGCTTGCTTGATTAAGCCTTAGTATAATTTTTCATGTGTTAAGGTAGTTGTAAAACTACATTCTATTTTGGATTGTTTTTTATTGTAAAAATTCTACTTCTGTGTGTTTGTGGAAGCCTGTTGTTACCATGAGTTGGATCACATATTTTATTACATTGTGGTTGGGGCTTAGGGTCCAATGAAGAAGGATGAATTCTCCTCTTAATTGGATGTCTTGGTTGGGTGGAGAGTGTTGCCTTTCCCCTACTCCTGTTGTGATCAAATTGAAAGAATGAAAACACTACATGTTGTTTGTTTAGGAGTTGAGATAAAGATAGTTTGACAGTCCCTTGTGAAATGAAATACCATTGTAACCATTCCCACTTGAAGTGGATGAACCTATAAATGTTTGTAATGGAAACATGTTGTACTGATTTACAAGCGAAATTTGAAATGTAAAAGCTTTATACTCTATATTCTGTTTGGAAAGAATGTGAAAGAATGATACGTGTTTTGTATACTGTATTTTGTAATCGAATAAAAGAAAGAAGTTGTAAAGTTTTCCTTTGGGAATCAATAAATGAATGTAATAATTTTCTTAAATTGTATTGTTGTATTGAATCTGGTCATATCATTGTAATGAAATCTCTATTTGAAAGGAAGAAATACGTGTGAGAAAAGTACACTATTTTTTTTTTTGGAATGTGAAAATTTTGAAATCAGGAATTGTATTTTGGTCTTGAACGGTTTGATTAAATCAACTAATGAGTTATATTAGAAATGGAATGAATTTTAATACTTAGAAAGATGAAAATGGCAAATAGATCCTTTAAAATTTGATGCCTATTTTTGGTAATTTCAAATTGGTAATTATCTAAACCAAAAATACACAATTCAAACATGTAATAATAAAATAACAAATTAAAGGATTAAATTGAAGTAGTTGGCCCTAAACAAATTCAAATAGAAAAAGACACTTAAAGGAAATATTTCAAAACTTAGCCAAATCAAGTTCAACCATTTTACAGTCGTTTTGCTATCAAAATTATAAATTTTGAAATGGGAATTCAATCAAATAGATCTACCTCGAAAAATTATCCTAAATCCATCTAAGAATAATTCTCTATATCTATTTGACACGTAGAGAGTGGAAGAAAGTCAAATTGAATAAATCTCACAAGTTAAAATTTACTAGTTCGCACTTTAAAGGCTTGTAGGTCATTTTCTTAAAATTTACCCCTTAAAATTTATCAAAATCAAAAATTAGTGATCTTTGTGAAATGAGGATGTTGAGAGATTTCCGTAATGTCCTAGTTTTTCCAAAACCAAGCTCTCTATCAAAAGTTATGGGCTTCTGAAGTTTTTCTTCCTTGGCATCAAATTTTTGGAAACATTTCATTGGCGGGCCTGTGGCCCGAATGTTTCCCTTAAACACTTAGGAAAAATTTTGGGAAAATTTTCCAAATTTTTTCCACTGCCCCTCCGACCCGCAAACAATCAGAGGTTTCGACATGGCACCACGAGGTGTTTACAGAGGGGCGGACCCCTTTTTAGAATTAGCCCATCCAAAAAACTTTTGGGAAAATTTTTCAAGTTTTCCCTGCCACCCCACTGACGCGCGACTAATCAGGTGATGCCATATGGCGTCCTAAGGCTTCGGCAGTGGAGCGGGTCCCTTTTGGAAATTTGTGCTTCAAATTTTTTTTGAAAATTTTTCCAAGTTTTTCCAGTCATCCTGCTGGCCCATAGCCAATCCAGAGCTACCACGTGGCATCAGTGGAGGCATGGGTCCTTGTTGTCCTCTTAGCCCTTCGGTGCATTAAGTCGATTTTCTCCCCACCACCTTGCCTTGCCTGTGTTGTCCCAGGAGATGCCACGTGTCCTTTATGGACTTACGGGAGTGTGGGTGCAAATCCGACTTTTCACCCCGCATGGAATTTTTTTTAAATTGTCCCTCACTACCCCCCGTTTTTCCCATTTCTCCCTACACTGACTTAGGGAGCACCATGTGTCCCTTGTGGACTTGCAGACCCACAAAAGTATAGGAGATTTTTTTTTTTTTCCCCATTCAAGAAAATTTCCGAAGGTCTCTCTGTCACTTGCTAACCCATCCTTTTGGGAAAATATTCACCCCTAGGCCCGCACTTGGGAAAATTTAACCCCAAGGCCCGTCGGCCTATAACTTGAAAAATATGAGGAGTTAGGAGGACTTATTTATACCAATGGAAAGGTGAGGAAATTTACTATCCAATGGGCATGATTTAGGGAAATTTTTAATGTGTTAAGTATAAAGAAAAATCAAGTTGAAACTTTAAGTCTGTTAGAGAGTGGTTATGGTGAGGAATTACCCTATGAACAATTGAACCTTATAACCATAAATTTTTGATCTTATGACCTCTAATAATTGTTAATAAAAGAAAATTATTTTCTAAATGGATTAGAATTGTTCTAGATCCTGGTAGTGACAACTGTTGTCTTGTAACCCAGTTGTAGACTCTTTCAAACAAAAAAAATTATTCCATAATTTTTCCTAACTAACCCTAGGTTGTTTCTTGGGTCTCAAGTGGTTTATAATTAGCGGGCGTTAAAAATTGCATGAAGCATAAATATCTTCATAATTTTACTTCCCACACAAGACATTTTTTTACCAATACTTCAATGGGAATTGTTATAAAATAATTTTATTTTAGGACATCCTATGGTTGAAATGAAATTATTATTCAATAACAATAAAGTTATTAATTAGAAAACTATGGAAATGTCTCAAAAAATACACCTAAATTTTCCTATCATAAAAGTATATTTCTAATGTTATATATTTTAAAGTATATCTTAATAGTAAGAGCTCACAAGGCCAAGTGTTTATTTAGTTTATAAATTGAGTTCCCAAGGTGAAGATAAGGGGAATTATCTTTTTTCATCAATTTGCAAAAGGATAGTTATATGTATAAGAATGACTTTTCTGCAATATAATTGAAATCCAATAGTCAAAATATAAGGACTTATATACAAAATGAAATCATTTTTTATTTGAATGATTATGTGTTGTATTTGATACTCAAAGTAGAGTGTTAGGATTTTTTTAGGATAACTTGTGCATACAATGGTCTAATAAATCTTGTGTTAATGGTTTTAATAAAACAAACAAAAACTCATACTATATTACGCAAAAAGAATCTAGAACCAATCAACCATTTTGTCCTTCGAAGTACCTCATTCTAATGGTTGGTGTAAAAGGATGATGTTAACAAGTAGTTTTATCACCTCATATTATTTAGAGGTGTAATTGGTACTAATATTACATGTGTTATGGATATAATTAATAACATAAAATTTATATCAACATTTGTATATTCCTACTCATATTTCTACTGCATGTCAAGGTAATAGTAACTATCTATGTGGATGACAAGTCTCACTATTTAACCTCCATTATCGATACTTATTAAATGTAGACGAGACCCCTACATAAGCTTTACCCATATCACTTTTGAAGATCTACGAATTTATAGGATTTATGTTGTTTTTTAATATCATGAAAAATGGACATTATAGACAACAAATACTGGTTTTAGGGGGAACGTGGTCTCATGATCAAACCATGGTACCCTGGCTTTGATGCATCAAAAGTATCCTTTCAATCTCATCCCATTTGGGTTACACTCTGAAGATTGGCCATCCAGCTCTGGAATGAACATTGTTTTAAAACCACATCCAATACTCTAAGGGGTAAGTGCAACATGTTGGAGGACAAGAAACGGGTCATAAGTGGATGTCATATTGCAAATAACAACATAATATCAACATGTAGGGATTATTAGCAATGCATACACTCAAAATTAGAAAAACTTATATCATTATGAATCGTAGCATCCGGAATCTAGTTTCTAAACTACTAATTTTTTTAAAAAATGGACAAGTTTAGCTATATTAAACACTCAAAATTCAATGACTTGGTATTTATTTTTTTAAATGCCTATAAGATTGTAGTCCATTTGCCCACAATTTGGATGACAAAAAAGTTATATATATATTTTTCCTTTGGTGAGAAGCTAGAGGCCACTATCTATCTTGGGATAGATTTTATTTTGTATTGTTTTGAGAAATATTTTATTTTTTATGATTTTTTCCGTGAAAGTGTTCTGAAAACATAGCACTTTTCGTTTTCCCGCCATAACTTCATAAAAAAATATTGAAATCAAATAATTTTTTTTGAACATGTATATAATTTCACCACGGTTGGGATAATATAAGTTTTATCACATTCTAACAAGTGAAACAAAATTTGTAGTCTTAAACATAGAAATAAACATTCACGGAAAAAAGTGTCTTAAAGACGTACTATTAGTAAATAATTATAAAATGATATTTATCCTATTCTATTCACTTTAAAATCAATATTTATACAAAGATAATAGTCTTCCCTACATAAAGGTTCCACTTTTATGAAATATTTTTGACTTTTCGGTATCGTTCAAGTCTACAGAAGACTAAATTTGACGTTCTATTGTTTTTGATGTAAAATTTAGGATTTGATGTCCACTTAATTGTCCCCCAACTTGTTGCACTTACCCAGGGGCTTATGTTAAATCTGATGAAAATAATTATGAGAATTTCCATACTACCTTTTTTCACTTACTGATAGACATGGACCTCACCCAAGACTTCCCCCCTAATATCAACCTCTTGATAGGTGACAAAAAATGGATCCAAAAGATTGACTTTGAAGGGGTGTCTTTTCAGTGCGACAAATGTTTCGAAAGAGGTCACTTGATCGTTCATTCTAAATAACCTAAGAATACTAGACCTAAACTTGTGTGGTGGAAAGATTCTTTACATGACCATTATACGGTGTGCGCACCCTCTAACTTGGTTTCTGAGTCTCCCTAGTTTAAAAATAGATCCTTACATGATGATAAAACACATATGGTTGTTGATACCCCACAACCCATCATTCTCATGAGTGTTAAGGGGTTGTCCACTTACAAAACTATGAGGATAAATAACCCTTACCAGAAACTCATGAAGCGGAAAAGGAGTTGTGCTCTCCCATCATAAAATGCAAATATAATACAATTGATGTAATAGAAATTGTTCTTCCGATAGAGGAATATTCTAATGGTTTGAAAAAGGTTGACTACAAAATGAATTAAAAATCTTCTTCCACCTCCTAGAGAAATTATGTTGTTTTGTTGTTTTGATTTTGTCTCGCTAGGTTTTTTTTGTTTTCTTGCTGTTGTTTTGCAACTCCCCAATATTTTTTTGTGTTTCTCCTTCTTCATTGTGTTCAGTTCATGTTTTGTATAATCCTTCTTTGAATATTTGGGATTTGGCCTATTGTACCCTAGGTTGGATCACAATAAAAAAATATTGGATCAAAAATATAAAAAATTCAAAGGTTAAATTTTTTATTAAAATATACACTAAATAAAAATTTCACTTTGAAACAAGATGGTAGTCATAAAACCATTGCCCTGTGTAGGGCAGCGGTCTTGCCCATTTTTTCCAAATTCTTTCATGTGGGTTTTAACATGCGATGGTTCACTTAATTTCACTTTTAGCATGCATTTTTGAGCCAAATTGTCCAAAATTAGCTTTGATTGCTTGGTTCTCATTCCTCCTATTTTTAAATGGATTTAATTAGTTGGAACTACTTCTTCTTGACTTATCTAGGAAGGAACCTCCCATCCTCGATTCCTATATATTCCATGATTGTATTCAAGCAAAAGGTCCTAAGAATTTTATGTATCTTGCATTGTATTGTTGCTACAATCTTGCTAGGAATTACATAGCCAAGCTTTGATCTCTTGTGCTATCTCTCTTCTACTTCCATCAAGCTGCCATTTCTCAAGTTCCATCCTTCTGATGTTGTTCTTACATTCCCAATCCCTTGTACTCACCTGAACATTTGGAGAAATAAAGGAACATACTGAGGGGACAAATACAGATACAACTAGATTTGTCAAAGCTCTTGTTTGTCTAGGTTGGAATTTTGATTTTTTTTTCTTTATTTGTTAAGTTCTCAATTTCAAATCACTAGTTTGAGTTACATATCAAATTGAGTAGAAACTCATTCATTTGAATAGAGTAGATAATCACAAGTAGATCAAATCATTAGTAAGTTTTCCTCTTTAACATTACTAGGGAGGTTGTGGGGAATGATAGCCCTTTTAGGGTCATGATTTTTTCTTCACCTCTGAGTTAGGGTTTGAAGGGTTTTTTATTGGATTAGGTTATTTGTTTTAGATTAGATTCACACATTCACACAAGTAACCAACTACATCTAGATGATTTCTTGTCTGTAGTTTATTTGTTAGATTAGAACGCATTTCTTAAAAATTAGAAAAGATAAAAAATACTTCCTTTGATAGATTAACTTTCTTTTTGTGCTTTGATTTGATATATTGTGTAAAATCCAAAAGCGTAGATTATATTTCATTTAGTAATAAATTTTCTTATCAAAAAACATTTTATTTCATTTGTTATGAGCATCAATGGTCCACAACAGGAAAAGATATATAGTTTTGATCCCTTGGTACAACAACCCAACAGGTTAGAATTCAAAACTGACATTGATACCACTTTATGTTTGACAGTATTACACATACTTGTAACTTTTTATATGAAAATAGAACAACTAAATATGCTAAACATCGCTTCTAATCAAGCCTACGACTATTAGACTACTCATGGAAATAGGGTTTGATTATGTGCATGAACATATAAGGGAAACAACCTTTATAAGTCTTTGATTGTGATCCTAAGGCCCCAACCCTGAATGGGCCTACTAATCAGTTAGACATTGACACTAGTTTGCGTACATTAGTATTAATATCTTAACCAATTCCACCAGATATTATTCCACAACTTTCCTTACTAAACATAGTTGTCGATCAGGCTAAGAATTTCTGGACCAAACAAAAAAATTACCCATAAATCCCTATGGATCCACCACGCCTCTTGTTCTTACATCCATGACCTTTTCTAGAAATCTATACGAGGCTCCCCTAGGTCATTTCACTCCTGTACAATAACCAAAAAATAAAATCTAGAGAGACCTTGATATTTATTGGAGTCTCCAAACAGTTATTATCTCAGACCGAGCCATCACACCACTTCAAGCTAGGAGAACATTCTTTGCCTTAGACACACAGATCTTGATAATGCATGTTGATGACATAAAATTTCCTAATTACCTTGATCCCTGTCATTACACTCACATTCAAATTCATTCTCATTGGTTGTCTCAAAATGACCTCGAGAGGTTTGGTGCGAATAATGTCTTGTGATGATTTTATATCCTACAAATTGGTGAACCTAACATGAAGCACTAGTCTCTAAAATTTTCCACCTTCTTCATCCATCCTTTATTCTTTGGGTATTCTTATACCCCCTGAATATGTCAGGATACAATGAGTACATTCGACCCATCCCATGTTTTGACATGTATAACTACCAATCAAGTATACCACAAAAATTACCTTCAATTTCAATGTGGGTGGACAACCAATAATCGGCTAAAAACCCTCTACTTCAGGGAACCAATGTTGGTTTCCTTGTACATATGGAGGAGCTTGACCAAGTCACATAGACTTATCCTCATGAACAATCAAGTTCAAACAACATGAATTTCACTGGAGAAAAAAGTTCATCTCCTCGGGTATTGTTTTGAACACCTATTATTACGCAATTGGATCAACTCCTGCACCAAGATGAAGAATATTTAGTACAATATGCTAGGAGTGAACAAAACTTCTAGAACATGAACTGATATTTTGATAGGTTGAAAGGACAAGGTGATGTTCTGCATCAAAAAAATAAAGTTACCCCTCCAGCAACCAAAAATACTACCAAATGAGGGTTGACAACATAGTGAAAAATTCATAGCAGGATACCATACTCCTCAATAACCTCCAAGGGTTCAACCAAAAGCACCTACGCAAAGCACTACCCTGTCAATGGGTGATGTCATCTCAGCTTTGGTAAAAAAAATCAAGGACATAGAGCTTTCCCAAAATACTCAGAATGCATACGGAGGGAAAGCACAAACTTCTCCCTACCTACAAAATTATAGAAAAATACCTATTGGACAGAATCCTCCAGTTTATATGAGTACTCAAAACCCTGGAGATCTACTTACGGGCACGGGCACCTTGGGTATGCCCCCTTAATCCATGTATGGATATCTACAATAGGAACCAATCATAAGTACATTCTTAAATGCCATACCAGGTAGAAATGCAATGTTCCCTAGCTTCGTGCCTTTGATTCCATATACAGGTAATCAACTCCCCTATATACACATATATGCAAAATCTCCATAGGGGGACATGTATACTTGCCCGGGTTCATATGGAAAACTACAGGGGATGCCATACACCCCAAAAAAATTCTATGCTATCCCATTTAAACAACTAATGCAACCTTCACCTCCCCAACAAGGATATTCAATGGTGGAAACATATGCAATTGGGACCTATTATGAATATGTCAAGGATCCCCTAGAATTATCCATTCGGACATTCATTCTCCCAAGACCCTTTCCTGATGTTCTAAAATTCAAATGGGATGGAGATCCTAATGCTGATATCAAGGCTTATGCAAAAAACATTCGAGAACTACTCCTATGGGATGCAGTCATTGTGATATTTTCCCCTAAGATGCTAGAAGGTATTGTAATTGACTGGTACTATAGGATATTGAAGGATTCAATACACTCATTCCAACAAATCGTATAAGAATTTATTCAACCTTTTCATATGAAAAACTCTTGAGAACAAGAATTAGGGAATCCCTTCATATCAAGAAAGAGCACAATGAGTCTACAACCCACTTCATTCAAAGGTGGTAAAAAGTTCTCTACTCCTCTGCAAGCACTCCAAATATGGATCAAATAGAGCTTTGTTATTTTTTCATTCACTCTCTCAGCAAGGAGACAAAGGAAGAGGTTCGAAAGTTCTTGCTAAGGAGATATGAAGAGGTTCTAGAGGTTTCTCTTCGAATTGACCAAGCAGCCGTTGACAGTGGTTGTAAGACTTATGGAGCTAAGTGAAGGTTAGTTACCCCTAATGAAAATAACCCTGGTTAATCCAACAACACAAATAACAACCAAGGACAAAAAATCCTTAATAAGAATCATGGAGTCACGATGGATGGAGTAATGGACCAACTTAAGAAACCTAACATGGTTAATGCTCCCAATATGAGCACCTCAAACAATAAAAATAACAATGAAAACAAATAAATAAAAAATAGCTTCTTTCCCTCAGTCAATGCTATAGATTTGAACCATCAATAACAACAACAACAACAAAAACCTCAGCAGGTAAGAAAAACATAGACCCAAGGCCCTAACCAATACCCAATGGGTATCCAAACCAATTTCGAAACCAAGGGCAAGGGTTTCCAAATTTTAACAATAAAAATCAACAGTTGAACAATAACCGTAATTTTAGACCACAACAAGGTGAAAACCAAATGCCTTGAGATTACGATCCTGATTTATATTATGTTTTCCATAGGGTTTGTAGGCATGATGCAAGAACATGCCGTGATTGTAACAAGTTTTTACATCATTTGTTAGAGGATCAAAGATAGTTATTTGTTGACATGTTATTGGCAAACCCAACAGCTCCCACTCAAAACACCTACATGGGACTGGTATCTCCACAAAACAGACCACTAGGAATATTTAACAATCCACTCCCCACATGACCAAAGGATGGTAGAATAGATTCCAATAGTTTGAACAAAGGTATTGTAATAGGGAACCATGATCGTGAAGCCTCAACTTCGTAAAAACCCACAAGTGGCACCTTCTTTAGATGGTCTCCAGTAGATGAAATTTTTGGGTTTGGTAGAGCTCGACACTGAACC